>CM055094.1:80114944-80409500 GCA_029204225.1 Diphasiastrum complanatum
GATTCAAACTAATGTTTGACAATATATTTCTCAATCAAAACGCCTCTTTAATAGATTGAGAAGCAGCAATGTATTCTACTTCTGTAGATGAAAGAGCGATAGAGGTTTGCTTACGATTGTTCCATGAGATAGGACCGCCGTTGAAGAAGAATGTAAATCGAGATGTGGACTTACAATTGTCTACATCTCCTCCCCAACTTGCATCAGAATATCCACTGAGCTGATGAAGATTGTCATTGTTGACTTCTACATAGCAGATGCACTGGTCCATGGTAGCTCGAATATACCTCATGACTCTTATGAGAGCCTTCCAATGAGTAATGCCAGGATTAGCCAAAAATTGGCTGAGTGAGCTTACTGAGAAAGAGATGTCAAGTCTTCTACAGACCATTGCGTACATGAGAGATCCAAGTATTGATCGATAAGAATACTCTCTCATCTACTCCTCCTCCTGCTTGGTCTGAGGGCATTGGTCCCTTGATAGATGCAGGCCTGGATCCATTGGTGAGTGAGCTAGCTTACAATTCATCAGATTATATTTGTTAGGAAAATTGTGAAGATACCTTTGTTGAGTGATATAAATCATTCTTCTCACTCTGACTCGGTGGATTTGAATGCTCAGACAGAAGTGAATCTCACCCAGGTCAGTCATGTCAAACTCAGAAAACAGCATCTGTTTAGCATCCTTAACCAAAATGGTATTATTGTTGAAAAACAACGTATCATCCACGTATAAGGTGATGATAATGAAGGATTGCTGCACCGACTTGGAATAGACATTGCAATTAGCAAATCTTATTGGATGAGAAATGTGTTGATCCTCTAAAACCAAGCTCTGGAAGACTGTTTCAAGCCGTGAAGTGTCTTATGGAGTTTACAAACATGATTCTTCATACCTTCCAGAATATATCCTTCGGGCTGGATCATGTAGATGTCCTCTTCTATAACTCCGTTCAGATAAGCTGTTTGTACATCAAGTTGATGCACTTCAAGGTTGGCTACTACAACATATGATAGGAGGGCTCGGATCGATGAATGCTTGACTACGGGACTGAAAGTCTCACTATAGTCAATGTTGGGGATCTGAGTGAACCTTCGTGCTACCACTCTTGCCTTCCTCCGATCAATCCCTCCATTGGCATTGTACTTGATCTTAAAGATCCATTTGCAATTGATGATATTGCAGCCAACAAACTAATGATCACGTATGGTTCTTGATCAGAGAGGAATAGTCTCTATCCATCGCTTCTCTCTAGAGATCAAAGTCTGGTTGGCTATGTGCCTCTTCGACTGTCGTCGGTTCCTGTATCAAGAGATAGGCAGACTCAGGAGTATACCTTGTAGGTTGGGTGCACACTCGGCTTGATCTTCTGGGAGGAATTGACTAATGAACCACTCCTAATACTTGTTGCCGAGTAGCAGCAACATCTTCATTTGAGTCGCTATCAAATAGTGGAACGATGATGGACACGCTTGAGTCTGAAGCTTGGATTGACATGTCAATGGCAGGCATTAAAGGTTCTCCTGGAACAATGCCTTTTCCTTTGAAGTCAATGAACTGGTCCTCGATAAAGACTGTATCCCAACTGAACAAGATTTGTTGGGTATCGGAGTCAATCAGCTTATAAGTGTTATTAGATGAAGAGTATCCTATGTCCTAGATATGTAATTCTGCTTACAAAGAGCAAATTTGTAGACAGATTGGGTACATACAAGACTTTAGAGAGTAGCTTGGACTGATCATTTGCAAAGCTTAATCTTATAGTACCTTCACCACTGTTGAGAGAAAATAGAAATCCAACACTCCCTCTTAATATGGATCCTTGAATGCCTTGATTTTTAGATTCAGGATTGCACAAAAGTTCTTGTTTGCCTCCGAATTTTCTCACTTTTTAAATAAGTCAGCTACCATATAATGTGTTCTACAAACCTTCAAACTTACCTTCTTGTTGAGAATTTGGCTCTTGATATAATGATATTTGATTTCAATGTGCTTGCTCCTAGAATGAAATCTAGAATTGATCGATAATGCAATAGCACTTTGATTATCACACTGAATAATTGTTTGAGTAGATTGTCTAAGGCCAATCTCGCACAATAAGTTTTTCAACCAAACTACCTCTTTGGTAACCTATGAAGATGCAATGTACTCGGATTTTGATGAGGACATTGCAATGGGAGTCTGCTTTCGATCGTTCCAAGATATCAGACCACCATTTACCAGGTTATTTCTTCTTATCCATTAGATAAGAACTCTCACACGACTGGCAGCAGCCTGAGGACACTGTCCCAACCTTGCATAAAAGCCTACGAGAGTTACTTCCCAGCAGATTTCCAGAAAGCCCAAAAAAGTCATAAAAGTTTAAAAAGCTCTGGTTTTTGTGGCAAGTAACTCTCGCCAAACCTCCTGTAGCTAAATCTCATTGAGATAAGCTCACAAATGAGCCTATGAGAGTTTATCTTGTTACAGAGGACTATAACAAGGTTCTAAGTGCTGAAAAAGGTGGAAATCCATCAAAAGAAGAGAACCCTTGCACAAGTAACTCTCGTAGCCTAGTCCATTGAGTCCAAAAAACCTTTTTTTTATCAGTGATCAAGTCTGCGAGAGTTAATATTGAGTATTGATGAATCTATAAGCTAAAAAGTATTCAAAAACATCATCAAACTTCCAGATCTGTGATCGTCACTTTCTACAAAGCCAGATCCATATCAGATCCAACTTCAATTAAGAGGACAAGAGTTATGATGGATCGATAGATACTCAAATTACTCTAGATCTACGAACAAGCGTGTGAGATCTACGATGAATAGACTCCTGAGGAGAAATTAAAATTGTTTCCTATGTCATTAGTGGCTGCAGTCCAAGATTGACTCTTCAACCAATTAGCCAAAGAAAAGTCCGGGGTTAAAGTGTTGGATTATTACCTTGATGATCGACTAATCGTTTTTAATCTCATCCACTACATTACCCAGCTCTACAAAAGTACACGAAAAGTGCTCACAGGTGGATTCCACAAGTAAATTTCTAGGAAATACTAATTTGATGGATGCCAACTCACTATGGCCAACTGGCCATTACGATATATGACCTAATCAACTATCCTACTAGATGCCCATTATCTTCTTAGTATAAATAGCTGATCATACTTCTACATCTCAATTCAAGCAATTCATTCATGTAATGCATTGAAGTAGAATTTAGCAGCTCTCTCAAGCTTTCAAGCTTGAACACTCTTGAGCATTCTAGCTCAGTTCCTAAGAGTTCATTTAGAGTTTTGCTATTAGCGCTTACTGCTTATCAGCGGAAGTGAAAATTAGATAGAGTTTTCAGAAATAGCCTAGAGTATGTGGTTTCTATCCACAATTGTCTTGTGCTCATCATTATCTATTTTGCTGAATCAATCTATACTTTATTGCATCAGAATCTCTGTGATCTCATATTTCTTTCTGGAAGGATCTTGGTAAAGCTCTTAACAAATAGGTGAGCTACTTCTCTGCTGATACTACATTCTCTGTCTCGGCATTGTGTAATGAGAGGAACAAATCCTTCATCTTTCATCAGGCTATCCTTGATGGATGATGACAACACGACTACTGTCTTGTCATTCTTCTCTCTCCATTCGCGTATCTCTTTGCCTGTAGCTGTGGGCATTTCTTCGGTGCTATCTACCCAGGGCCATAGCCCTTCTCCCTTTAATATGAGAGAGGTCTTTATCTTTCATGCTAGGAAGTTTGACCCTGATGAGTCG
This sequence comes from Diphasiastrum complanatum, assembly GCA_029204225.1. Classification (NCBI taxonomy): domain Eukaryota; kingdom Viridiplantae; phylum Streptophyta; class Lycopodiopsida; order Lycopodiales; family Lycopodiaceae; genus Diphasiastrum; species Diphasiastrum complanatum. Next base: position 80,118,694 of record CM055094.1, read on the forward strand.
AGGATTGTACAGATCTTTGATTGTATACAGCTTATTGAAGCCATTGCTATGAATTGTGTTCTTAATGGTTCCTTGTCTTGAATGCTTTGCCTCCTGGATTCGATAACTTTGCAGCTATGTCAGAGTATAAGAAGCTCTGATTACCAACTCTGTAGCTCTGATACCACTATTGAGAAGAATCACGAATCGAAACAAATGCGAACAAATTTGAATGGAGTTCAGATATGATTGCTATTCACTGCCTGCTATATCATTCCTACAATCCTCCAAAATGTAGACAGACATTGCTGACCTTATACACAATTAATAAGCAGACAATAATTCAATCGAGATCAGACAATTTTGAATGATATGTGCATAACGGCTACAACATCATCTATTGATCCTCTTGGTTTAAGCACTATGTGACAGAACCACACATCGCATTGGTGTGAGAGAAGCGGTGGTCTCCCACGAACAATGTTTCGCTTACTAGCGGACTACTTGGATCTCTGTGGATCCTGCTTGCAATGTCTCACTCACTGACGAACTTTTGTTCTATATTTCTGTCTATCTGTACTTGTGTGGTGCATCTAGCAATTGCATATATTCAGAGTAATATCTTGATTAGATAGATTAAATAATCTAAGACTAATCATAGATTACAAGAGCGGCGAATTAGGCACGTTCTACCGCTCTTCTGCTGATGTCATCATATCATATCAAGAATTTGTACTTTACGGTACTTCTTTGATCTTCTCGATCCTTTTGAATGTAAGGTGTGAAAGTATTCGACCTTCCGGTGCCTCGAACATTTTCGTTTTGCGTCATTCGAACTTCTCCTGTTGTTCGCGAACATTTCATCTTTGAGGTCTTTGTTTTTCGAGGTCTTCGAGATATTCGTTAGGTTGGGAGTCAAGAACTAGCAAAGCTTTGGTAACGGAAACATTTTTTTTTCAGAAATGGGATTTGCAAGGATTGAAATCGAAAAAATTTGCTATCAAACTAGTTGATCAGTCTTGTGTGAAACCAAAAGATGTAGTTGAAGACATCCTAATAAAGATAACAAGAGTGCAATTTGTAATCACCTTTGTGGTGATGGAAAGTTTAATGTCTCGTTTCGCCTATCGAGTTTGACTGGTGAGACCTTGGTTGAGAGTGTCGCAAGTGGTTTACAACTGGAAAACGGGAAAACTCACCTTTGAGAATAGAGAACAAGTAGTAAAGGTATATCCAACCACATGGCTGGTGAAATCTATTACTCCCAAAGCTGATGGTGGTTCATCCACCATAGATCCCAACATTGATCGCCCAAGGCAAGCCAAGGGAGGTCATTAGAATTCTCATACTGATATTGTGTGTTGGACGAAAGCATTAGCCACAGTTGACTATATGGTTGGGCATGCATGTCAGTCGGAATCAGATACAAAACCCAACACATCTTCACCGAAGGATTACACCCTAGACACACCAATAACTTATGGGGTGAATCTGATCCATGCGGCATGGTTAGTAGGGAAATCTATACCCGAACAAGTTGAAGATGATTTGGTACCCTGGCAACATGCCTTTTCATATAACAAAGAAGATGAGTTGACAAATGAACAGATCTTGCAACATTTGGATGTGATCAGTATGGAATGAGGAGGATACCAGCTCAACCTCTACAAAAATCGCCAATAGCTAAAGTCTCCAAGGTGGAACCAAACAACGCACCTACCACTAAGAATCAGATAAAAATCGCCACAATTAGGTGATCCGTTGGAGTGATCTACTGGAAGAAGCGATAACTACAATTGATATTGATATTTCCAACCACGAAGTGAATATCAAGCCAGTTCCCCAAAAAGATAACAATAATGTATCCAATCATGTTGACAGAAAAGAAAAAAGAAGCTATTGGACTCCTTGAAATCTATCCGATTGGAACCAGATGCGGTGTCATCATCCTAGATGACTGAAAGTCCAAAGCTTACAAGTTGTGCTAAGATCAACCTATTGGAGAAGAAATCATGTCAAATGCTAGCTCATGAGATGCCAGAAACCTTTAAAAAATATATCTTAGACAATGTGCTAATCATGCTGCCGAAGGCGCAAAGAGAGCCTAATAAGGATCAAAAAACAAAAGATCAAGGCTTTGAGGGACCTGCATGGACACAACCGATGAATCTAGCAGACCAGGTGAAGAGGAGAAGATTTTTTTATGTGGGAGAACAATTGACACCCACTCGATTCACGAGGCTATGTGCCCTATTGGTGGAATAGGACTGTTTTGCATGGACATACAAGGATTTGAAGGGTATATCATCAACCGTAGTCCAACACACCATACCCTTAGTGGATGGAGCAATCCCCAAGGGAGCCGATATTATCGCTTCAATCCTAACTACACGGAGATGAACAAATAGAAGTTGCATAAGCTACTCATTTTTGAAATCGAGCATACAGAATGGGTATCGCCAATAGTCATAATACCCAGAAAGAATGGCAAAATGCGAATCTGTGTAAATCTAAAAGCATTAAATGCGGTTACAAAGAAAGATCATTTTCTCTTACCTTTCACGGGAGTGTTTTGGATCGAGTAGCAGGAGCAAAAGCTTACAGTTTGCTGGATGGCTTCAACGGCTACAATCAAGTGAAGATAGCATCGGAAGATCAACATAAAACAATGTTTGCCACTAAATGGAGAACTTATGCCTATAAGGTAATGCCATTCGGTATTTGTAATATCCCATAGTACCTTCCATAGAGTCATGCAAGTGGCATTACAAAAGTTTTTGGGTGGCACATGGTCTAATATTGGGTCATATTGTATCAAGACACGAGATCACCACGGATCTATCAAAGATAAGGGTCATTATTGATCTGCCACCTCCAAAGATGATTTGCGAGGTCTACGTTTTCATGGGCCATGCTAACTACTATTGGATCTTCATTTTAGATTTTGCAAAGCTAGCAAGGCCAATTTACAAACTCACCACGGAACCTCATTGGATGGAGGAAGCCTTACATGCATTCCAAAAGCTTGGCTAATTTTCCATGTGTGGCTACTAGACTAACCCAAGTAGCCGGCTACGGGAGAAGTGCCTAGCTAATATAACGATAGTGGGTCATGTCATGATCACTACTGAAAATAGTAAACTGACTCTATACATTTGTTATAGTATCACATTTTAAGCTTACATAATTGAACCAGATTGAGCCTGATTTTTAACTGTGATGAACTCGGCTGGCAAGATATTCCAATCATCACGTTCATTCTGCTCCAGATTGAAATACCAATCCTTCGTGGTATCGGTTAGGCACAGATTGAAATATTTTGAGGGTTGTCATTTCCGTAGGCTCTACATGCTTGGGCATAGATTTGTAAGAATAGCTGAGGATCTCCCTTTCCATCAAACCGTGGAAGGTCGATTTTGGAAAAACTATGTGAGGTACGAATGGATTATTTATCATAGGTGGATCGACGTTTTTATGGGCTATCTCAATAGGTACGTTAATGAATTTCTCAAGATCTGGGAGATCTAGAGTTGATAATCTCCTACTGGATTTCAGATGCATGCATCGAAATGGAAGACGTGGCTATTTTTGGTCTTTTCCATTTTCTTTCTCTTTGATTTTTTATAGATTTTTTCTGTTGTAAGGTGATTTGAGGGTGGATTGAGATGTGGATCAAACCAAAGTAAAATCAAAATCAGAACAAGATCACATTGGGATCAACAAAAGGCCAAATGGAATAAAAGTAAGCAATCAAAAGATTAAAAGGAGATCGGGGAGAACAAGGAAGGAACAGATGGATTTTGATGGTTAGTCACTCAGATCTCTTTCAGATAATTTTGAAATTTCTCTGATGGCAAGTAATAGGCAAAGGTAAGTAATTGACAAGTGATACTAATTATTCGATGGGCTGCCTATGTACTATGAATGATGATCAGAACACATTGTGAAGAGGACGAGTAAAGATGAGCAGTTGGTGAGAAATAAGTCAAAAAATAAGATTGTAGTGTCGTTGATGTAGTATAGAGATTCGTTGCTAGGAGCCCCAACCTCGCCTCAACCTGCATAGCACATGAAGAGAGAGAGAGAGAGAGAGAGAGAGAGAGAGAGAGAGAGAGAGAGAGAGAGAGAGAGAGAGAGAGAGAGAGATTAATGACACATAGCTCCTCTTGCCAAAGCAAGACCAAACCTTTTGAAACCTTTATTTATAACCCAACAAGGTAAAACATAGATGAAAGCATACAATACTTCAAAAAAAAGCACCGTAAAGTAAAACAAATTTCAAGACATCCAGTTCATACCTGCCACCATCCCACCACACAAAACCGCACGAGTTAGCATAGTGAGGAAGACAGGTGTCAACGCTGAATGTCAGTTGTTATCCATGTCCGAATAAGTTTAGCAACTTAACAGCTTAAAATATTTGATGAAAAAAGGTAGTCCAATCTTCCCTATGTAAAACGTAATTAATAGCGATAGGCTTTCCCATATTATTACCGTATCAGGGCATTCCGCCATTCTGATCAGTTTTATGGTACTGGTCCATATCAATTTATAAAGTTAAGGCATATGCATTTGAAAAATAACTATTCTATATAGGTTGCAATATGCAAACGAGAGATAACGTGGATTAGTACTTAGATATGGGGCAAATCTATGCCATACCAATACCTGAACCCATAATAGGCAAAAGTACCATTTTTTAAACTCTTGAGCATATCCATGCTTTTCAAGAGCACGCTAGCTATTTCCCAGTTTTATTAATTTTAGATACCGATCGTTTCCTAAGAAACAATATAACAATACCTGCATGTGGTTATCATTAGCCACATATTTTGCCCTAACACTTGCAATAGGATTAGGGCAATCCATGCCATATCAATCCCTACTAGTGTAGTGTAGTGATCCTTTGCACAAATCCATGCACATTAAGGGCGCCAGAGTTATTATTACTTGTGTTTTCATTCGTAACCTTTATTAATGGGAAAGGAAAACAACAGAGTCATCATAGCCAAAGTTACCAATGCATGTTTTCAGTGTGAGATGAAAGAAATGAGTAAAATAGTTTTCGTTATCCTGCTATAGGTACAAACCATAACCTTTTTGTACCACTATTCATAAACGTATATTATTCTTATTGTGTACACCAATACCGCATTGTAAACCCATGCCCGAAGTGAAGTGTTGCAATACTAACCTGAATAGATGTCGCATACAAATCTTGTGAGGAAGTCATATTTGTTTATGAAAATCGTTTCCTTCGAAGAGTGATAATAAGCGATTTTCGAGTCTAGTTATTGCCATAACAGTGATAACATAAAAAGTCATGTCATTCAAGATACATTTACGTATGAAACGAAGTATTCTAAGCAAAGAGAGCATAAGCAAACCCATATCTGCTTCATTCTGAAATGAGTGGAGAGCATTCACCATATGAGTATCATACCAAAAGATATTGAATCGCAATCCAACGCCCTCTTTATGCCATAGTTTACACATAATCAAACATTCTACACAAGCATTTCTTCCGTATGCTATCAAAATGAAGAGTAATAGTGAATAAAGGCATACCATTCTGTGTGATCATGCTGAACAAAGTACTGTAGATGGGCACCACCATGCAAAAGCTAGCATGAGGAAGCATAGTGAAGGTGTTGATAGTGGCGCCCTCTTTTATAACTTTTTTGATAGCATGAAAATGGAGGGAAAGTCCATTTTTTGAATTTTGAACCCGTCAGAAATTATTTTTGCATATACATCATAAGGCATAAGATGACTAATAAAACCATACGGTACAATCACAAATATTCTGATGAGGCAAGGTTACATATCATTGAGTATTGTTCATGAGAGAGAGAGAGAGAGAGAGAGAGAGAGGGAGAGAGAGAGAGAGAGAGAGAGAGAGAGAGAGAGAGAGAGAGAGAGAGAGAGAGAGAGAGAGAGAGAGAGAAAACAAAATAGCAAACACACACAAATGGCATTAGTAAGTAGTGAATAGCAAATGAGGATGCTTCTCTCCAAAAAGGTATAGTTTTCTCCTTCTCATTAAGCATCCAAAATATGTACAAATGGTGTCTTTTTATCAATGGGGAAGGCCCTTGCCCCAAAATCCTATTGGTTACTCCTAAAAATATGAACTCTAATCCACACCACTTTGGGTCCAATCTAATCCAAGGGTCTTAAAAAAGTACATTAGCAACATCATTGGAACTCAAGATTTTGGCATATTGTATGAGGGACCATCACCTAATCCTTTTGGATTTTCAGATTTGCATTACGTTGGAGATGTAATGGATAGGAAATCCATTAGTGCTCATTGTATTTTCATAGGTGATGGAGCTATATCAGAGATGTCAAAGAAACAAGCCACTATCTCATTGTCATATAGTGAGGCCGAGTACAAAGCTCTTACACATTACACAAAGGAGATGGTATGGATCAAGCACTTGTTGGACTTTTCAGAGAGCCCAATCATCTTTTGTGACAATCAATTAGCCCAAAGGTTGGCATCCAATCCCATCTTTCATGCGGGAGCAAGCATATTGAGGTGCAATATCACTTTGTGAGGGAGCAAGTCATTGCAAAGGAGTTGGAGCTTCAACATGTGTCTTTAAGGGAATATGTAGCTAATATCTTCACAAAATCATATACATACTAGTATATACCGATCGTATACAACATTTCTTTTAAAAAAAGTGGCAGATTACGGCATTTAAAAAGTCCGTTTTAAGCCCGTTATCAGCAGCCCTGCTAATAACGTATTAGATTACAGGCCCTGCCCTGGAGGACCCATTATGAGATTTTGGGGGGCGAGCCCTCCCCAAAATCTCATCGGGACCGTTATCTGACGTTATGGTCAGATGGTGCCCTTCAAGATAGAGAGAAAAATTGAGAGGGGGCGGAGAGAGAGACAGAGAGATAATCATTGCTGATGCAAAATTTTGATAGCCACAAACGAGTTAACGCACATCAAACCTTTCGACCTATAGCCTGCTCGGGCAAAATCCTACAAAGGAAAACAGATCTGATATTTTGATTCAAGCGAAGGAAGCTTACTGCAAACTAGACATTACGGGGTAAAAACAACATGAGGTAAAGCGCTTTCTACCATCCACCAGAAAACTATCATATGCATCCATCGTCGACTTAATCCAGAATCAATACATACAAAAGCACCAGTGACCTATCCTGGATCCCGATCCATAACAGATTCATGTCGATGTCCAGCCCCAAGGGATAGCAAATAAAATTAAACAATTTGAGCATTTGGTCACTAACAAATGCGTCCGTCAATTCAATCAAAGACACCAATCGCAGATGATATTCCACTACCCTGCACATGTCCACCTCCTAAGGATGCTGCAGGATCGTCCTGAATGATTCGCCTCATCCACAACATTGACTAATAACATAATTTCTCTCGCCCTCTCTCTCTCTCTCTTTCTCTCTCTCGCTCTCTCTCTCTCTCTCTCTCTCTCTCGCTAGCGCTGGTGCTGCACCCACCTTGGCCCCGTTGAATCCTGAGTGGCCACATGTACTAACGAACACATGCACCAGCAAGAAGAATCATCACTCAAATGGTTAACAAACATAGAGACCAGAGAGGGTGGGCTGCAACTGAAGGGAAAACACGCATCACATGCAAAATTGTTCAAAGTTTCCTTATCAATCTGCCAAGCCAGGGCATGACGACAGCGGTGACTGGTGAGCAGTCAGTCTAGTCAGCGAAAGAACGCCTGCAACTTTCAATTTTGAAAGGTATAAATGACTGCACCCTTCAAAGCTGCCTTACTAAAAAATAATAAGGCAGATTATGGCATTTAATGTGCCTAATTTTAACCAGTAATCAGCACCAGCTCACCATAACGTGTAGTTAGGGGCCGGTGGATTGTCGCTGAGTTAGATGCTCGAACATATGTTCTTCGAGATATCTTGCTCAGGCAAACACGTTATTTATTTCGCTTAGCTGTCAAGTTTGAAGCCATCGAAGCACCATCGAAGCTTCTGGGTTCGGCTTTGTATTACTTCATCTTCGAACTGGCATTTGTGCTCAGCGCTTGCCTCGACTATATTTACTTCGAACTAGCACTCGGTCATCTGCAATGTATATTTTTACCTTCATCTTCTTGCAGCAAATGGTTCGAAGGAAAGGAGGCCATACGTACAGCAGACGCATTACTCTCTAGCTATTCGAATGGGAAATATTCGAACCACCCACCTTCTCTCTCTTCGAAGGCAGCAAATGCACAGATCCAGAAGTGCTCATCATCAAATGCACAGGCGGATAGCAGAAATAATACACGCTTCAATCATGTTTATCTAATTGTCAACAGACGTACTCTTATTAAGATTGATGCTGCCAGAATATCGATACTCTGCTTTCCATGTTCGGACTGCCTTTCGAGTCTGAAAAGAGTGATCAAGACATCTTTCACGGCAGTTCTGCCTACACTCTCTCGTTTGAGCCCTGTCACATTTATTCAATACACTATCTTTATGCTAATCTGATAGAAATGCGTGTCAGCCAGCCAGCTAGCGCTCATTCTTCTTGGTTTGTCAACACTACAGTTAGCGCTCATTCTTCTTGTTTTGTCAACACTACAGCTAGCAGGCAGTTCCATTGTCCGAATCTCAAGTGAATGGCGATCAGATAGCTGCCTATCAATGTGTAAATGTTCAAGGACTGGAACGTTCGACTTTCAAAAAAGCTATTGACCATTGACTATTTGGATTCTTCTTCTTCCTCGCATTCGAGATGATAAATACTATGTTACTGATATGACTGTTGGATATGTTACTGGTATGACTGTTGGAGATTCGACTGTCAGACAAACAAACATTCGACCATCAGATAAATATTTGATCTAGAAATGTTAGAGTTGACCATTCAACATTCACACTGATGTACGTGGCAGGAGAGTGGCCACGTGTAACCTTTTTATGGTTTACACCAGGCTGGACACAGGCCAGAACGTACTAAATGCTCCTACTGAAGTTTGAAGCCTGTCTTATACCTTTTGAAGGGCAGCTGGCAGCCAGGTGGACTCCGAACTTCATATTTGAAGTATTCAAGGATACGTTTACACATCTGAATACACCCTTCAACAACTCATTTCTCTCAACATTTTAGAGGCTTCGTTTTAAGTTTCACGCATCATTTGAAGGGCTCTTTTTAACATGCCTTTTTCGAAAGGGTTGTGCATTGTCTCATTCCAGTTCTCTGCTACGTGTTGATAGGTTACTGGTGAACAAAAGAGCATGCTCATTTCCAGATGAGTTTTTGATGTCATAGCCACATCATTTCACACAAATGTGTTGTGTCTGAGTTGTATGTAAGATCATAGAGTGTTTTCATCTTTTGAAACTCGAGGTAAAAGTTGACATCAATCTTGTTTGTGCTTCATCTCTAGATAGAGGCAAGATCTAGATTCAAGTTGATTGATTCCTGTTGTGAGCAAGATCTCACATAGTTAGTTGCAAGTTTCAATAGGTTGGATCAACATTCCAAGTTAGATTTCAGATTGAGAAAGAGTAGCAACACATTCAATTCCACTTTTTTGTCATTACTAGAAATCTCTCAAAGAGAAAATGTCTTCCTTAGGTTCAGTTTTGGAACATGGTGAGAGGTCAACATCTTCCAATTATGCTAATTGAAAGATAAGAATGGAATCATTATTGGTTCTACAAGATGTAATGGACATTGTGTCTGGAGTTGAAGTTGAACCTGAAGCTCCTAATCAAACTCAAGGGTTCAAGAAGAGATCCAAAATTGCACTTCATGTTATAAAAATGAATGTGTCTAATGAAGTGTTGAAAGAAATTAGTTCTTGTACCACAGCCAAGGAGGCTTGGGATATCCTTAAAACAATTTATGAAGCAAAGAACACATCAAGAAAAGAATTAGCATGTATTGGAGATGCATAAAGAACAGTGAACTTGTTCAAGTAGTCCTTAATGGACTAAGAGATGAATATGAAAACATTGTTCAAACTTATGCTATTAGGGAGGAGCTACCATCATTGGAGACTCTTCAAGGAGTTCTGATTGCTGAAGAAAGTAGGCAAGAGAACAAGATGCTGAGGATCAACAAACTCTCATTGAAGGATGTGGAGATGACAAAGCGCTCTTCACCAAGGACACGTCAAGAGGCAAGGGCAAAGGACAACAACACTTCAAGAAGGACAAGGACAAGCCAAAGAAGCTGGTGAGGATCAATCCTCACAAGCTACAACATCCAGTGGCAAGAAGAAGATGTCAAGAATCAAGTGCTTCTTTTGTTGCAAGAAAGACCACTATGCATCAAACTATTTCAAGAAAAAGAACCAGTTCAAGCAAGCTAACCTTACTAATGAGGAAGAGTGTGAGGGTAATGAGAGTATGCACTGCGATGAGAGCGACGTATTACTATATCACATGTTCGCATGTATGGACAGATTGAGAGAGAGTCATTATTTGTGCGGCCCGAAGTCGGTTGTTCGATGAGTTTTGATTTGCAATGCACTTTACATTGCTAAAAAACATTGCATGCACTCTTATCGTGTATGTATTTGGTGGTTTTCATGATTGGAGAGAATATTCCGTTGTTTTCTATTGTTGTTGCACTTGTATTGTGTAGGATGATGACTCGCAATCACATGACTATCAGAGAATTGAACCAGATGTTGCCATGCAATCAGCAAGATTCAGGCGTGCAAGCGCACAAGAGCCACCACTTTCCTTGCATGCACCCGTGGACTTAATAAAAGATATGTCCCAAGGAGACACAATACACAAGGATGTGCCATTCACAGCGCATGACCATGAGGGCGACATGGATCCATTCATCATGAACCCACCTGAGGCCACATTGACAAGGGAAGAAGAGATGATGTGTGGCTTGGCATCCACTCCTTTGTACGAGGGTGGACAAATGTCAAAGCTGCAAGCTTGTTTGTTACTTTTGAACTTGCAAACTAAGTATGGGTGGTCGGATGCAAGCGTCACAGAGTTGTTTGGGTAAGCTTGCCAACTTCTTGTGTGTTATAGACAAACTCTCATCTAATTTTATTTTTTCATGTGTTGTGAGAAACTATAACTAATTACGTAAATATTTTGTAGCAGATTGCTCAGGAAAATGTTGCCTCCAAATAACACCATGGCGGCGTCTTGACAAGAAGCCAAGAAAATGTTATCGGTAGTCGGCATGGATTACAAGAGTATACATGCATCATGTCCCAACAATTGCATTTTATATAGAGGTGAGTTTGAGGAGGCAAGCATGTGTCCATGTTGTGGGGAACACCATTACAGATAGGATTTACAAGGAGAGACCATACCCGCCAAGGTGGTGACATTTTTCCATCATACCCAGGATATGCCATATGTTTAAGTGTAATTCCATAGCAGAGCTTATGACATGGCATTCGAGCAATTGTTCATCGGATGATATGATGAGGATCCCTGTCGATTGTCCCCAACATTGTAGGGTGTTGTAGGTTCGATGGTGACAATTTGCTCCATAGGAGTATCAATACTCTTACAATCTAGCATATTAAACTTTTTTAACATTGAAAGAGCATACTTGGATTGACAAACAAAAGCATTCTCATTATGGGAGTCAATCTCTAATCCTAAGATGTAATGAATTTTTCCAAGATCTTGCGTCTTGAATTCTCTTCCAAGTGCAATTTTGGTTTCTTCAACTAGATTGATACAACTTCTTGTTGTTGGATTTACTACTTCTACTCTCCTAAATCCCATTTTTAATCTGCCTCCATTCTTGCTGCATATTCGTTATCACACAGCCTGCATATTTACATGCAAATTTGCACAGACGAATAAAGGGTGAAAGAATCGCGAACACTGTGTTTTTACACAAGTTATGGTGATAGACGAAAAGGGGACACTATGTCCTAAAAGCTAAGGCACCCTGTAAATCTTATCCTAAGGCAATTTGTAAGAGTGACCCACCTTTCGCATCATCACCAACGTTCACTTCAGCACTGACTGACATCGCACCCTTTTTACGCTCACTCCATGCAGTTGCGCTAACAGATTGGACAACGATTGCAGCCACCCACGATCTCCTACAGACAACACATCCACTTTGTACTTTCACATCTGCACACCTGTAATATTATGTATATATACATATTCTGGACACCATTCAAACGATGATGATGATCAGATGATCAAGTGAGTGAAGAAGAGACTAAGAGATGAGGTTGCATTCCTCATTATAAACAAAATAAGCTTCGTAGGGCACGTGGTTTCGTCTGCTATTGTATTGTGCTCTGCCGCATTATTAACTTGTATATATGATATACGTAATCCGATACAGCTCTTTGTTCTGCATTCAGATATGTGTTAATATTGTTATGCTTGTTCTTCATTTTGTCTGATCTTTCTAGTTGCTCTTTCTGGTAATAGACGATCAAATTTTAGTCTCGTCTTTTGCAAACAATTCACGACTAATTATCAGTCGAACACAGTCTAGCTCTTCGCGAATCATTCGTGACAGATAATTTGTCTTGCAATTCGCGACAAATTATTCATCTAGCGCTTCATCCACTAAATGTTTGGCTATGTAATCTAGAAGGACTATGATTTCTATCACTAGAGTTCTCTTCATTTTGATAGGCGTAGTGGTCACAGGTGCAGAAGGGAAATCCGAAGCGGATTCTGGATGATCGCCAGATGGAAGTTGAAGGATGGAAAAGCTTTTTCGCTGATCATCCTCAACATCACGGATATCCAGATTGGCCATGTAACCGAGGCTCAGACATCGAAAGAAGTCTAGGACATCTTGAGCACACTATATGAAGTGCGAGATATAGCCTCCAAGCTACATCTCAAGAAGAAATTCTACTCCCTCAAGATGACGAATGGCGATTCTCTGCAGAGTCACATTAAGCAATTCAAGAACCTGCTAAGACAAATGGCCGCTGTCGGATCTGTCATAGACGATCAAGACGCAGTGATGCAACTGCTTACAAGCTTGCCAAGTTCTTACGACAGCACCGGGTGATGATCATCATGACTCATCTAGAATTGACTCTTTCGAGAGTCATTACTATATTGTTGCAAGAAGACACGTGAAAGAATGAATCCTCGAGTTCCTCAGCTGATTCTCATGCCTTGTACACCAACAAGAGCACAACAAAGCAGAAGAAGAAGAAAGACCCGAAGCAATCAAAGCCAGACCAGAAATCAGCTCAGCACAAGGAACAGTCGAATCCGCAAACAAAGAAGAAGTTGTTCTGCAGATACTGCAAATGAAACAACCATGAAATTCAAGACTGCCGAATACTTCAAGCGAAGAACAATAGCAAGGGACAATCGAATCGAGTGGCAAATGTAGCTGCAGAAGCTCCACAGTCTATTCAAGAAACGGATCATGATGCCTTCATGACCAGCCATCAAGAAGCATCTGGCGACACTTCTTGGTTCTTGGATTTCGGAGCCACTCAGCACATAACTAGCCTCATTGGTTGTTTCGAGTCCTATACACCTTACAATACCCAGAAATTCGTTCACCTTGGCGACAATAGCACACAAGCTATTAAAGGTGAAGGCACTATAAGATTATGTTTTGTGAATGATCAGTCTAAGCTACTCTCTAAAGTCCTGTATGTACCAAATTTATCTACGAATCTGCTCTCTATAAGCAGAATCACAGATTTAGGACATAGAGTAGAGTTTGAATGTGATCAGTGTAAAGTAATTGATAAGACTGGCAAGATCCTAGCACTCGAAAAGAGGCATGATACTTGTATAAATTAAGCCATTGCTTTTCTGCCTCTAGTCAGGCTCTCAGTACTTCAATTCATACAAATAAAGGTTTACTTTGGCATTATAGATCCATCTCGAAGGATACGTTCTGGAAGGCATGAAGAATCATGTCTGTAAACTCCACAAAGCATTGTATGGCTTGAAACAGTCTGCCAAGGCTTGGTTTCAGAGGATCAATACATTCCTCATTTGTTGGCTGATTCTAACAAATCTCCAAGATACTCGGACAGAGCAACTCAAGAGTACCTCTCACCTTAGACCGAGGAGGTCTCTGAGAAGATGAGACGAACAAAGACTGAGAGCCGAGTATGAGAGCCGAGAAATACTAGTAGTAATTACAAGCAAGAACTGTGTAAGCCTCATGGTGAATCCCGAAAGATGGAATGACCATGTAGGAACTAGTATTTCTAGGCAAATGTAATAAATGCAAATAGACCCCTCTTAAAGAAAGTAGAGTGAGCCACCTTTTGATAGTGACCTCTAGTGGAGAGCATTATTCCACTTGTAATTTGTGAAATGTGGTAATTCCACTAGGATGCCACCTAAGGAGCTCTCTTGCTTATTTAAGAGACTCCCTCTTTGTGAAGAGGAGCTTTTTGTGTATTGTATCAACTCCCTGCTGAAATGAGAAGAGCCTCCATGAGTTAGATGCATCCATTGAGCTCCTTGATCATGATGGTTTTCTTGAGTGATGTCCCTATGATCATGCCCTTCCATTCATATTCTGTGTGGTTGTGGATTTAGAGTGGATTAGTTTTCTTGCTTTCCTAGTTGTGGTTTAGATTTCATGTTTTCTTGTGGATTAATGTAGGAGCCAACATTCAAGTAAACTAAATAGGCTAGAAATGTGGCGTAAATCTTGCATATTCTCTAACATTCTAGTTCTTGATGTTCTTGGGATGTCCAAGAATCAAAAGACTGGTTGGTTTCTTGATTCTTGGACTTCTAACATGCTGTAGATTAGTTTTTATTTCTTGTTTTGTCAATTTATGCAAGTAAAGTAGTGTAGGATCTAGTTTTAGTTCATTTTGCAGCAAAGGTAGAAGTAGGAATCCATCATTGTTCAACTGAGCAGTAACGTAGATCATTTGTTGAACGCATTGGCTTGTATTTTGGTTGATTATGCATGTGCATTCAGTTCAAGAGTGACCCATCCGGATGTCCTCTGACAGGCAAGACAATACTACAATGATTATTTGTTCCTTCTGCCTAATCTGGGTCTTAAAACAAGAAAGGTAATCTGGAGAAGTGCCCACAATCTCTGCTGATAGACAGAAGAAGAAAGAAACAAAGAAAAACTAGTTAACAGATTCTATAGGCTCTGAAGATGTCAACATCATTGAACAAGGATTTAAACCAAGCACTGATGATTGCAACGTTTATTTGAAGTCAGTGCAACAATCCTTCATTATCATCATCTTGTACGTGGATGATATGTTGCTCTTCAGCAACAATACCAATATGGTTAAGGATTCCAAACAGATGCTGTTCTCAGAATTCGACATGACTGATCTGGGTGAAGCTCACTTTTGTTTGGGAATTCAAATCCACAAAGACAGAACAAATCGACTGATTTACATCACTCAACAAAGGTATCTTCATAATGTTCTTAACAGATACAATTTGATAAATTGTAAATTAGCTCATCACTAATGGATCCAGGGCTACATTTGTCAAAGGACCAAAGTCCCCAAACCAAGCAGGAAGAGGAGCAAATGAGAGAGTATCTGTATCGATCGATACTAGGATCTCTCATGTACGCAATGGGCTGTACAAGACCAAATATCTCTTTTGTTGTTAGCTCACCCAGCCAATACATGGCTAATCCTGGTATTACCCATTGGAAGGCTCTTATTCGAGTCATGAGGTATATTCGAGCTACCATGGACCAGTGCATTTGCTATGGAGATGTCAACAACGACAATCTTCATCAGCACAATGGTTATTCTGATGCAAGCTAGGGAGGAGATGTAGACAATCGTAAGTCCACATCTGGATTTACATTATTCCTCAATGGCGGTCTCGAATGTCGTCTAAAGTGAGACTTTTAGTCCAGTCGTCAAACATTCGTCAATCCGAATGCTCTTGTCTTATGCTGCAACTGCCGACCTCGAAGTACATCAACTTGATGTACAAACAGCCTATCTGAACGGAGTAATACAAGAAGATATCTACATGATCCAGCCCAAAGGATACGTTCTGGAAGGCATGAAGAATCATGTCTGTAAACTCCACAAGGCATTGTATGGCTTGAAATAGTCTGCCAGAGCTTAGCTTCAGAGGATCAACACATTCCTCATTGAACAAGGATTCAAACCAAGCATTGCTAAATGCAACGTTTATTCAAGGTCAGTGCAACAATCCTTCATTATCATCACCTTGTACGTTGATGATATGTTGCTCTTCAGCAACAATACCAAAATGGTCAAGGATGCAAAATAGATGTTCTTCTCAAAGTTTGACATGAATGATTTGGGCTAAGCTCACTTCTGTCTTGGAATTCAAATCCACAGAGACAGAGCAAATAGACTGATTTACATCACTCAACAAAGGTATCTTCACAATGTTCTTAACAGATACAATTTGATGAATTGTAAATTAGCTCACTCACCAATGGATCCAGGCCTGCATCTGTCAAAGGACCAATGTCCCCAGACCAAGCAAGAAGAGGAGCAGATGAGAGAGTATCTGTATCGATCGATACTTGGATCTCTCATGTACGCAATGGTCTGTACAAGACCAGATATCTCTTTTGTGGTAAGCTCACTCAGCCAATATATGGCTAATCTTGGCATTACCCATTGGAAGGCTCTTATTTGAGTCATGAGATATATTCAAGCTACCCTGGACCAGTGCATCTGCTATGGAGATGTCAGCAACGACAATCTTCATCAGCTCAGTGGCTATTCTGATGCAAGCTGGGGAGGAGATGAAGACAATCGTAAATCCACATCTGGATTTACATTCTTCGTCAATGGCGGTCCTATTTCATGGAACAGTCGTAAGCAAACCTCTATCACACTTTCTTCTACTGAAGCAGAATACATTGCTGCTTCTCAATCTATTAAGGAAGCGTTTTGGTTGAGAAATTTGTTGTCAGACATCAATCTGTATTAGTACATCCGCACAATTTTGTTTTGTGATAGCCAAAGTGCTACTGCCTTATCGGCCAACCCTAGATTTCATTCTAGGAGTAAGCACATTGAAATCAGATATCACTATATCAGGGGTAAGGTTCTCGACAGGGAGGTAAGCTTAACGTACTACAGAACGCAGGACATGGTTGGAGACATTTTCACGAAAGCACTCAGTATTAATGCACACAACAAATTTTGTGCATTACTCAGTTTGAAGATCAAGGCATTCACAGATCCAAATTAAGAGGGGGTGTTGGATTTACTCCTTCTACTCTCCTAAATCCCATTTTTAATCTGCCTCCATTCTTGCTGCATATTTACTAACATTGTCATGCAGCCTGCATATTTACACACAAATTTGCATAGACGAATAAAGGGCGAAAGAATCGCGAACACTATATTTTTACACTAGTTATGGTGACAGGCGAAAAGGGGAAACTATTCTACAGAATGCCAAGGTGCCCTAAAAGCTAAGGCACCATGTAAATCTTATCCTAAGGCCATTCATAAGAGTGACCCACCTTTGCATCATCACCAATGTTCACTTTAGCACTGGCTGACGTCGCACCCTTTTTACGCTCACTCCATGCAGTTGCGCTAATAGATTGGACAACGACTGCAGCCACCCACAATCTCCTACAAACAGCACATCCACTCTGTACTTTCACATCTGCACACCGATAATATTATGTATATATACATATTTTGGACATCATTCAGATGATGATGATGATCAGATGATCAAGTGAGTGAAGAAGAGACTAAGAAAAGAGGTTTCATTCCTCATTATAGACAAAATAAGCTTTGTAGGGCACACGGTTTCGTCCGCTATTGTATTGTGCTCTGCCGCATTATTAACTTGTATACATGATATACTTAATCTGATACAGCTCTTTGTTCTGTATTCAGATCTGTGTTAATATTGCTATGCTTGTTCTTCATTTTGTTTGATCTTTCTAGTTGCTCTTTCTGGTAATAGATGATCAACTTTTAGTCTTGTCTTTCGCGAACAATTCGCAACTAATTATCAGTCGAGCACAGTCTAGCTCTTCGCGATAGATAATTTGTCTTGCAATTTGCGATAAATTATTCATCTAGCGCTTCATCCATTAAATGTTTGGCTACGTAATCTAGAATGACTATGATTTCTATCACTAAAGTTCTCTTCATTCTGATAGGCGTAGTCATGCTTATGGAGAGAGTCAAATAATTGCTATGCACAAACATTTTCTATTCAGTCTGCTTCTCGTTCGTTTCTTGTTCGAGTTCGTTTCTCGTTTGTGTTCGTCATTTATTCTCCCCCTCTCTCTCCAACACCTGTTAGGATAATATCATCAACATAAAGGAGAAGAATGACAATATCACCATTATAAAACTTGACATACAAGGAAGGATCATAGTTACTAAGATTGAATCCTAGTGAGATAAGGAAAGTATTAAGTCGAGAATACCACGATCTTGGTGCTTGCTTTAGTCCATAGAGATTTTTGAAGAGCAAGAAAACTTTGGTCTTGTCTTGGATGAACCCAAGGGGTTGATCCATATAAATTTCTTCTTCTAGATATTCATTCAAAAATGCATTTGAGACATCTAGTTGAAAAACTTGCCATTTGAAAAAACAAGCAATAGAAATGATGATTCTAATTGATACCATCTTTGCAACTAGAGCAAAAGTCTCTTCATAATCAAGTCCTTAAACTTGAGCAAAACCCTTTGCACAAAGTCTTGTCTTGTACTTGTTAATTGTGCCATCTTGATTATATTTGACTTGAAAAACCCAATTGCAACCAATAGTGTTCTTGTTGGATGGAAGATCCACAAGCTCCCATGTCTTGTTGGCAATCAATGCATCATATTCCTCCTTCATGGCTAGAAACCATTCTTTTGAGTTGAGTGCATCAAATACATCCTTTGGCTCTTCATGTGAAACAAAATATGTATAATTAGTGGAGTTGAGTTCCACTTGCTTGCCTTTATCTCCATATGTAAGCCTCTTAGGCTCAAATCTTTCTCTTTGTGATCTCCTCGGTGAAAATATTTAAGGTGACTCCCTTTAAATTCTCGGCCCCATCTCTCCATGATAATCTTCAAGGGTGATGATAGGAGAATCCTTTTGAGAAACTTTGATCTCGGCCTCATCAAAGATGTATTTTTTATTCTCATGGAAAATAACATCTCTACTCTCAATTGTAATTGAGGTAGAGGGAACATAAATTTTGTATGCCTTCTTGTTGGATGAGTATCCAACCATGATCCCTTTGATTGAATTTGGATCATCTCTTTTCCTTGTTTCCAAGGGTACATGAACAAAGCAAGCACATCCAAAAACTCTAAGGTGATCACCCTTAGGTTTCTTCTTAAACAAGACTTGATATGGTGATCTTCCTACAAGTGGTGAGGTAATCTATTGCACAAATAATTTGCACAATTAATTGCTTCCCCCCAACATTCAATAGGCAAAGAAGCTTCAACTCGAATTGCTTTAGCACATTCACATAGAGATCGATTTTTTCTTTCAGAACTCCATTTTGAGATGAAGAATAAGCACAAGAAAACTCTCTCTTAATCCCTTCAACCTCACAATAATCATAGAACTTGTTGGAGATGTATTCACCTCCTCCATCACATCTCAAAGCTTTAACTTTGAAAAAAAATTGTTTCTCAACATAAGCTTTGAAAACTAGGAAGTGTTCAAACACCATAGCTTTTGAAGAAAGAAGGTACAACCAAGTATATATTGTAAAATCATCAATGAAGGTAACAAAACAAGTTGCACCACCAATACTTTTTGAAGAAGAAAAATGAACATACGAGTGAATTAATTCCAAAGGATGAGAAGTCTTAATGGAAGACTTTTGATATGGCTTTCTATGTGATTTTGCAATAGCACAAGCCTCACATCATTTCTACCTACTTTTACCAAGTGTCAAATTTTCAACTAGAATTGTACAAATCATCATGCATGTGTCCAATTCACTTTGTGCATGCTTTGCATGTCACTATGGAACACTTACAACCATTGCATGTGATGTGCCACGAGTTTCTATAAGCCTATTATTGACATTTCTATGTCTACATTCTATATGCAAGTTGTATATTACCAACTAGACTTGAAGAACCCATGTAGCTTGAGTTTCTTCTAGGCCAGATTTGGCACTTACAATATGAAACATCATATACACATAGAAAAAACTTTGTCAAAAGCCTAAAGTCAAGATAGATGATTTTTTATTTTTCAACAAAATCAGGCTAATTTTGGAGCTTAATTTTGCTACAGTATAGAAATCGGCATGTAAAACAACCTTTAAAAAATCAGCCTATAAGTATAGTTTCGGCTACTATGCCAAAATTTCGCAATGTACTGTGATTTTCAATACTAATATAAAAATCGAATTGCTGTATTTTCAAGTTGCTGCTCAGTGGGGAAAGGGGGCTCAGTTACCACAAATTGTGGAATTGCAAGACAAAAAGCCACAAAGTGCAACGTCAAAAAAGGGGCCAAGATAATCCTAAAAGAAGGGCCAATGGAACAAGAAGGGTATGACTTCATGACCAAAGACCAAGGGCAAGGGACATTAGTGACAGAATTTCCAGAATTCACACGTGTGGGGAATGTCCACAAGAGTGACTGATCTTAATTAAGCTTTGTGATTGGCACTATAACCTGATTCTAGATTGATTAACAAAATCTAGTTTAGAAGAAATGGCTAATCCACAATCTAGCATGCTAATCAACAGAATATAATAGCAATGATCAAAGAATGAATAAAAATACAAGATTTCAATGTATGAGCATTAGCCTCAACACGAGTTAGAGAGACAGCTAGAGAGATAGTTAGAATAAAAGTTAGAATCACTGTGTTACTGTACTGTGGGTCCTATCAGTGGATAAGGATCAGTTGGCCTCGCCATGAGGCAATTCGACGGGACATGCGTCCCGCCAACGGCAACCTGGGTCATGCATGGGTTGCCTGAGTGAACAACTATATGTACAGTGTAATTTCATTTTGAGAAATACAGTTGCTATGTGAGCTTGCTGAGGAGAGTAATTTCCTGTCTGTGTTATTGTGTAGCATGATCAGTGTTCTTGTGCAAAGCAAATTCTAAGTTGGTATCAGAGCCGTACAGGGAGTGTACACAGTACAGTGTCACCGTTGAAGAGAGCTTCGGGAGAACTGTCTTCTGAGAGTTCGGGGTTTTACGGCGGGTTGAAGACGGAAAGAGAAGCACTGGTGCACAGTTTCTAATTTATAGAGGCTTGCTAAGCTTAGCAGAGGGATTATTAGCCTGTGCATAGCATCAGAGAGGGAAAAATTTGGTGAAAAATTGACAATTTCGAAGCCAGCTGAAAATTGAAACCGGGCTTGGGGTTACGATTTTTATACGTAACTGGTGATTTCTTCGCTGTTTGTGCACCGTTTTGGATGCCGTAAGGACAGAAAGGAAGCTAATCATATTGTCAATCAGCCATGGAGAGATTCTGAGGTTTATGTCAGAGATTTGTCTCCAGACAGTTAACCTAGCAGATTTGCGGTAAAAAGGTGAAAAAAGCCACTTTGTCAAGTTGAGCTAAAATCACCGTTTCTCCACGGAATTTCCTGACTGAACACTCTACAATCATGGATTCAGTAGGGCGACCCTGCTTCAGGCCTCAGATCGTGCTCAAAACGATCCACATGAGAGTTTAATCTGATAATTTTCAGAGAAGAGAGGCGCAGCCGCAGGCAGGGTGGTCGCGGGCTGTTTGCGCACCCAATGCCATAGATAACTTAGTGTAATGAAGACCATAGCGACTGCAAGAGCATGGTTTGATGACCAGATGCAGTTTGGACCTTTGGATGAGGTGTCAAATGAATCGACGGTCCAAAATCTGTGATGGGAAAGAAATTTGAATCACAAGATTTGGTTCAGCCATTGGATGAGCTTTGAATAGGGCCCTGAAGAATTGAAGTGCATTCTGGCCTTCAACTTCATTAAAAATTTTCATACTGAAAGTTGAGTTGGGTCTCTTCACAAGTGAAGAGTGAAGTTTCTTCAAAGTGAAGAAACAATTCAAAAGCTAAAAAAGTCCCTATTTTTGGGTCCTTTGCCCGTTTTGACCCAAACAAAAGGCTATAACCTCCAAACGAAGGGCACCCGGACTGTACCTACAAGTACGGTACAACAAAACATAGTGGTTTCAGCTGAGAAAGTGTTCAGAGTACGCCAGAAGTAGTTTCACCATTCCACTGGGCATGTTGTTGGGAGTTGACGATTGAGTGCATTTCGGAAGGCGACGCCGATTTGGCTTTCAAATTGGTGGAAAAGCGGCGAGTGGCCTGGTAAGAAAAAAAGTGCAGGTCATTATTTTCAACTTTTGGCATAATTGTTGGCCTTGACATACTGTTCTTAGCCTAAGACAGAAGTTTCAAGCAGTTTTGCGATGGCAAACATGGGAGAGTCCATTTTGAGTGAAAGTAGCAAATTGGACGGGATTTCCAACTATGCAGCGTGGAAATTCAAAATGAAAAACATACTAATGGAGAAAGATGTGTGGGAAGTCGTCACAGGTGATGAGAGAAGGCCGCCAAATGAAGCAGACATCAAAGTGTTCGACAAAAAGATGAGGAAAGCTTTGACCTTTATTAACTTGTCAATGAAGGATCACATCATTACCCACATTTGTGATGCTATTACACCCAGACAGGCATGAGATGTGCTAAAGGAGAAGTTCAAGATGTCAAATCCATCAAGAATCATGTTTTTGAAGTCAAAGTTGAATAGTGCCCGCATGGAACAAGGAGAGCACATTCAGACGTACATGACCAGAATCAAGACAATGAGAGATGAACTGCATTCTATTGGAGAGCACATACGTGATGTGGAGCTGGTGCATAATGTATTATCTGACATTGCAGAACCCTATCAGATGTTTGTGAGCGGAATAGCATCAAGAGAAAGATTGCCAACCTTTGACGAGCTCACAGGAATCTTGATGCAGGAAGAGCAACGACGAGAAATGGTGAAAGCTAGACGTCAAAATACTGACGATCAGGCACTTGCGACACGCCAGAAACAAGGCAAGGGCAAGGGCAAGAAGAAGTCTAAGCCACAATTTGCCAAGTCTCAGGAGGATGAGGGATCTTCCAGCAAAACTAAGAAGAAAGGAAAGTGCTTCCATTGTGGTAAAAAGGGCCATTGGAAGAGTGAATGTCACAAATTTCTGGCGGAACAAGGCAAGGGAAAACCAAAACAAGCAGGTAACCTTGTCGATAAGGGTGATATTGAAGACTCTAGCATCTTCATATCTGCATTGTCATCTAATCAAGATGATCAAGCATGGTATATTGACTCAAGAGCCAAAAGACACATGACAGGTAACAAGAATTGGCTCAGTAGTTTGAAGGTGTTGGATAATGGAACATCTGTTTCACAAGCAAATGGTGAGGTGTGCATGATCAAGGGGATAGGCACAGTTTCAATCCAACTGCCTGATGGCAAAAGCAGGATGATCAAGGAGGTACTTTACGTACCAGGTTTGAAGAAAAATCTACTTTCTGTTGGAGTCATTACTGATCAAAAGTTGAAAGTAGAATTCGCCCATGATCGTTGCTTTGTGAAGGATGCGAACCAAAAGTTCAAAGTTATTGCGAATGGAATAAGAGAGCCCAATACAAAATTGTACAGGTTGAGTGCTACAATCAAGGGGCAACATGGACTTGTATCATCCGTTCCTTCGCAAACTGAGTTGTGGCACAAGAGGCTTGGTCACTTGAACTTGGGAAGCCTCAATTTGATGAGAAAATTGGAGATGGTAATAGGACTACCTACCATAGACGATCACTTGAAATTGATGTGCGAATATTGTGTATATGGGAAGCAACATCGAGAGAAGTTCAATAAAGGAGGTGTTGCAAGAGCAAAGAACATCCTGGATTTAATCCACAGAGATTTATGCGGGCCTATGAGGACCATGTCCTTAGGAAAAGCCTTCTATTTCATGACCTTTATTGATGATATGTCACGTAAGACGTGGATCTACTTCTTGAAGAAGAAATCAGATGCATTTGATAACTTCAAAAACTTCAAAAACTTGGTCGAAAATCAGACAGGTAGGAAGATCAAAGTCCTAAGATCAGATAGTGAAGGTGAGTATAAGTCTAATGACTTCAATGATCTTTGTGATCAATGTGGGATTAAAAGACAATTTACGCAAGCTCATACTCCTGCTCTCAATGGTGTAGCTGAGTGCAAAAATCGTACGATTGTGAAAAGTGCCAGATCTATGCTAGTTGAGATGAAACTACCAAAAGATTTTTGGTCAGAAGCATGTAGCACGACAGTCTATCTTCAAAATAGAAGTCCTACCATTGCCATACCAAAAATAACACCTGAGGAAGCATTCACAAAGAAGAAGCCAAAGGTGAACCACTTGCGAATCTTTGGATATAAGGCCTTTGTACACATTCCTAAGGAAGAGAGACGTAAACTTGATGTAAAAGCTATCAAGTGCATATTCCTAGGATATGATGATCGTGTGAAGGGCTATAGATGTTTTGATCCAGACGAAAACAAAATCCATATAAGCCGAGATGTTATCTTTGATGAATCCAAGATGTATGAAGACGAAGATGCTGAGAAGATAGACACATCCAGTAGGAAAGATGGTATAGTGAGGATACCACCTGATGATGATCCATTCATTGACCTTCCGAGTGATGAACATGAGGATACATCTCAAGATAATATTACTCAACCTCAAGAAACAGGTTGGAGAGGTAGGGACAAACCTTTTGGTGCAAGAAGGATTGAAGTTGCAAGTGACAAATGCAAGGAGAAGGATGTACCGTGGGATACATTTTCACCAAGAAGCTGATCACCTGACAGAAAGCTCACTAAGTGGTTTGAGAGATTGATGGAGAGCCGCGACATAGATGACTTTCCAGGATCATCTAACCAGGGAGAGCTACGAAGATCAACAAGAGAGAATATACTACCTGAAAGGTATAAAGCAAATTATGCTCTCTTATCTAGCATTATTCAAAGCAAAGAACCTTCGACTTATGGTGAAGCGAAGGATGATGACATTTGGATCAAGGCCATGGGAGAGAAGATGGAGTCAATTGCTAAGCATAGCACATGGGACTTAGTAGAACCACCAGTTGGCAAGAAACCCATTGGTTGCAAATGGGTATACAGGACTAAGTACCATGCAGATGGAAGTATAGCAAAGGACAAAGCAAGATTGGTGATCAAAGGGTACGCACAAAATAAAGGCATTGACTATGAGGAGACCTTTGCGCCGGTTTGTAAGTGGAATACTCTACGTCTACTTATTGCTTTAGCTTCACATTTTGGTTGGCCTTTGCATTAGATGAATGTGAAATTTGCTTTTCTAAATGGTGAGTTAGAAGAAGAAGAGTTCATGGATCAACCTGAAGGCTTTGTAACGAAAGGACAGGAAAATAAAGTATGTCGCTTGAAGAAAGCGCTTTATGGTCTTAAACAAGCACCACGTGCATGGTATAGTAGGATTGATGCCTACTTTCGTTCAAAGGGAATGGTGAGAACACATTCTGATCCAAATCTATATGTCTTATGCTTTGATGGTATGGTTGCTTTGATTGCTCTTTATGTTGATGACCTGATTATTACGGGAAATAATCAAGAGATGATAGATCAAGAAAGACCTCATGGAACAATTTGAGATGACGGATCTAAGCCTAATGCATTACTGCCTTGGAGTAGAAGTGTGGCAAAAAGGACATGAAATGGGTTTAACACAGGTGAAGTATGTCAAAGAGTTGCTGCACAGGTTTAGGTTGTGGGATTGCAAACCAGTAAACACTCCTATTGAACCAGGTAAAAAGCTTGATAAAACACAGTCATTTGATGCTACGCTATATAGACAGTTAGTAGGGAGCTTGATTTACCTTACCACAACTAGACCAGATATATGCTATGTTGTTGGAATTGTAAGTCAGTTTATGGAAACACCTACGAAAACGCATTGGAAAGCAGCTAAACGCATTTTACGTTATGTGAAAGGCACTTCAGAGTATGGCTTGATTTACAAGAAACATGATGGTTTACCTGAGCTGTGTGGCTATGTGGATGCGGACTGGGGAGATGACTATGATGATCGTAGATCCACCACATGATATATATTCCAATTTTGTGGTAATTGCTTTTCCTGGTCTAGTAAGTGTGAAGAATTGAAAAAGATTATCTATGTTAGATATAGGGGTCTTATGTTTTTTACATCAAGCATCTAGGTGTAGGATGTTGATAGGAATAAATTTGGCATAGATGGAAAATTATGCATTTCCACTTGTAATGCCACTATTGAGCCAAAATAGAGTAAGAGGCTAAACACTTGCTAATTAGAGTGTATACAAGTGTAAAGTTTTTGTTTGATGAATTCCAAGAGGTTCAATAGGATATAGAGGTGGAGCCTTGTGAGGTCCAATAGGAAATTGAGGTGTGCTTGAATATAGTCCAATAGAAATAAAAGGTGCATAGATCAATGATCCAATAGGATCAAGAGGTGACAAAATGTGGTCCAATCATAGTTAAGCATAGTGGTAGCTCGTGGACCTACTAGTATCATTGTACTCTGAAAGCTCTTGATGCATTTTCTCTCTCTACTTGAGGAGAGCAGCTTGTTTTTACTTAGATTATTTTTTGAATACTTCCCACACGTGTGAGTGAGAGTTGGAAGTGATTGAATGCATGTAGTAGTGTGTTTTTGCCATAGGATTCAAGATTGATCTTGAATCTCAATCTAGTCTTGATCTTGGTGCATCTACACACCTTAGGAGATCACAAGTACATGTAGTGGACAGTCCACACGTGTGAAAATCAACATGGTATCAGAGCCTACCTAAGGTTACCATGCATTTTGGTCCATCTAAGTGAAAAATTTTCATCAATCTTGAGCTAGAAATTGTCAAGGCCCATTTTCCTAGCTATCTTGCTCAATCTTGGATCAAAAGAGATCAAAAGGACATTGATTGGGTCTGACCTGGTACTGTACGGAATCAGGTGCTCAGACACGTGTGAGGAACATCCAATTTCAGTTTGGAAGTTCTCTCTCATGTTTGATCCATTTATCTTGCTTGATAGCTTGTTTTGAAGCTATTTTTGTCTAGTTTCTGTTGCAATCAGTTTCATTCCATTTGGTTGAGCCAATCAAAAGTTATAAGCTTTTGAAGAGGGTTAGGTAGGGCACCTAGACCTGGGTGGACACATTTGGTTTGGTCAAGAGATTGCTTGGTTGATCCAAAATCACAGTTGTATGCTTGCCAATCTCATCTATATGTGATCTAGGCACTGTTTTGAGATCTTAGCCATTTTGTTTCATGCAATATCATTGTATTTGAGTCAAATTTGGTTTCTTAGTGTATTTCACACGTGCTAAGAGTGTTGGATCCTAACTTTGCCTATACTCCATCATTTCATGTGAAATAGATCTTGTTTTAGAGAGATTTGTGTAGCTAGTGAGAATCAATTCACAAATTGTTGTAAGATCTTTCATAGGAGGAGATAGTACTCAATTATTGGATCCTATTGAAAGTGTGTAACAACATTTATTGTTCATCATCTGAGTTTTCTTCACTTCAAATGTCTTCAATGGGTTCATCCTTGTTGGAACCAAGTGAAAGATTGACCACTTCAAATTATTCAATTTGGAAAATTAGGATGGAGTCCATCTTGATCCTTCAAGACGTGATGGACATAGTTCTTGGCCTTGAAGAAGAACCACAAGTTCTTCAAGAGGTTCAAAAATACAAAAAGAGAGCTAGGATGGCTCTCCACTACATTAAGATGAATGTCTCTAATGAGATATTGAGGGAGATAGGTACTTGTACAACAGCCAAAGAAACTTGGGATTGTCTCAAGACTATCTATGAGGCTAAGAATACCTCTAGGCTTCTCACTCTTAGGAATCAAATATTTCAAAGTAGCCAAAAGAGTGATGAGAGTGCATCTAGTTATGTTTTGAGAGTAAAAGATATTCATAGAGAGCTTGCTTGTATTGGTGATTCCATCAATCAAAATGAGCTAGTTCAAGTCATTCTCAATGGCTTGAGAAGTGAATTTGATAATCTTGTCCAATCCTATGCCATTAAGGAGGAGCTACCAAGTTTGGAGGCTCTCCAAAGTGTGCTAATTTCAGAAGAATCAAGACAAGAGTATAAGCTCTTGAGGATGGACAAGCTTTCTCTCACTCATAATGATGGCAAAGCTCTTTTTGCCAAGGATAAGCACAAAGAGAGGAGCAAGAACCAACATCAACAATCCTCAAGCAAGGACAAAGTCAAATCCAAAGACAAAGATGAGGAGGAAGATGATTCCTCTAATGCTTCATCATCCAAGCTCAAGAAGAAGAAGAAGATCAAGTGCTTTTATTGTGGCAAGAAAGGTCATTATGCCACCAATTGCTTCAAAAAGAAGAATCAACTCAAGCAACCCAATATTACCAATGAGAAGGAAGACACTATTGCAAGTGATGGAGAGGGATCTCTTATGGTCTCTAGTTTCTCATCTACTCCTTTTAAGAAGGACGGCCTATGGTATATTGATAGTGGAGCGTCTTCACATATGTGTAGCTCCAAGGACTCTTTCTCTTTTATTGCACCTTATGATGGAGTGAAGAAATCAATATACACTGCAAATGATTTTGAATGTCCTATTGAAGGCATAGGGAACATTCCCTTGAAGCTTGCATCCTCTAAAGTTCTCTCTCTCTCTAGAGTTCTTTATGTACCTAAGCTTACCAAGAATCTTATTAGTGTTGGCCAATTGCTTGATAATGGCCTTGATGTAAAATTCAATGTTGATACTTGCACTATCAAGAAGAATGATGAGATACTTGCATTAGGATCTAGATTTGGTGGCATCTATAAACTAGATCCAAATGAGTATGTGAATGCTTGTAATGTTGCTCTTGTGAACAAGCTCTCTATGGAGGAATTATGGCATAGGAGGTTGGGACATCCCAACTACAAATCCATGCTCTCTATGATCAAAGAATCCAAAGCTATTGGCTTGCCAAAGTCATTCTCCAAGAAGATCAAGCCTTGTGAGGCTTGTGCTATTGCTAAATCTCACAAAAAGCCATTTACAAGATCTTCTATCAAAAGCAAGCATCCTTTGGAGTTAACCACTCGGATGTGCATTTCTCATCAACTACAAGCAAGGGAGGAGCCACTTGTTTGTTTACTTTCATTGATGATTACACAAGATTCACTTGGATATATCTTCTTGCTTCAAAATCTATGGTGTTTGATCATTTCCTTATTTTCAAAGCTTATGTAGAGAAGCAATTCTCATTCAAGATTAAAGCTCTTAGAAGTGATGGAGGTGGTGAATATATCTCCAATAAATTTCAAGACTTTTGTGAGCTTGAAGGCATTAAAAGAGAGTTTTCTTGTGCCTACTCTCCATCTCAAAATGGAGTGGCCGAGAGAAAGAATAGATCTCTATGTGAATGTGCAAAATCTATGAGAATTGAGGCATCTTTGCCCAAAGATTTTTGGGGAGAAGCCATTAATTGTGCAAATTATCTTTGCAATAGGCTCCCACATATAGCTCTTGGAGGAAAGTCACCATATGAAATCTTATTTTTGAAGAAGCCTAAGGTTGATCACCTTAGAGTTTTTGGATGCTTATGCTTTGTCCATATTCCCTTGGAAACAAGGAAGAAGGAAGATCCTAGTGCATGCAAAGGGATCATGGTTGGATACTCATCCACCAAGAAGGCCTATAGAGTCTTTATACCCTCTACTTCTCAAGTTATTGAAAGTAGAGATGTTGTCTTTCATGAAGATCAACACTCATCATTTGAAGAGGCCGAGATCAAGAAATCTATGGATGCATCATCAATTATTGATTTTGAAGACAATCATGATCTGATGGGGTCGAGATTTGAAGAAGACTATCCTCGGATTTTTTCACCAAGAAGATCCATGAGAGATAGATCCAAGCCTAAGAGGCTCTCATATGTTGAAAAAGGCAAACAAGTGGATCTTGATTCCACTAATTATGTTTTTTATGTCTCTCATGAAGAGCCAAAGAATGTACAAGAGGCACTCTACCAAGGAGTGGTATGATGCCATGAAGCAAGAGTATAATGCATTGATCACCAACAATACTTGGGAGCTTGTGGATCCTCCTTCCAACAAGCATGTGATTGGTTGCAAGTGGGTATTTCAGATCAAGTTCAATCATGATGGCACCATCAACAAGCATAAAGCAAGATTATGTGCCAAAGGATTTGCTCAAATCCATGGTCTTGATTATAAGGAGACCTTTGCACCCGTTGCAAAGATGGTGACAATAAGAATTCTTATTTCTCTTGCTTGTTTTTTCAAGTGGAAGGTGTTCCAATTAGATGTATCCAATGCTTTTCTAAATGGTTATCTTGAGGAGGAGGTCTATATGGAACAACCTCAAGGATTCATCAAGGATGAGTCCAAAGTGTGCTTGCTCTTCAAAAGTCTTTATGGACTCAAGCAAGCACCAAGATCATGGTATTCAAGACTTAACTCTTTCCTTATCTCACTAGGATTTACTCTTAGTGACTATGATCCTTCCATGTATCTAAAGTTTGTTGATAGCAATATTGTCATTCTTCTAATTTATGTTGATGACATTATTCTTTGTGGAAGTTGTATCAAGCTAGTTGATGAAACCAAGCTAGCACTTGGATGTGAGTTTAAAATGCAAGATCTAGGAGAGATACATTACATCCTAGGGCTAGAAATTGATTTTTATGAAAATCATGTCTTTATATGCCAATCTAGATATGCTCACTCTATGTTGAAAAAATTCCATATGGAAAATTCTAAGAGCATAGATACTCCAATGGAGCAAATTGTAAAAGATCCTAATAAAGGTGATGAAAGATCCTTTGAGAACATCACACTTTTTAGGAGTCTTGTAGGCTCCTTGATTTGGCTTACCATTACTAGGCCCGATCTTAGTTTTTGTGTGCACAAATTGAGTCAATTTATGCAAGAACCTAAGATCCATCATTGGAAGATGGCCAAGAGGATTTTAAGATATGTATCTTCATCTTGTGATTATGGTCTACTCTATAAAAGTGAAGATCTATCCATTATTGGCTACTCGGATTCGGACTTTGCAAGTGACAAAATGGATCGAAAGTCTATTAGTGCATACACTATCTTTCTTGGAGGCAATCTAATATCTTGGCTTTCCAAAAAGCAAGATACTATATCTCTCTCTTCATGTGAGGCCAAGTACAAAGCATTCACTACAACTACCAAAGAAGTGCTTTGGATCAAGAGGTTATTAATGGAACTAAAGTGCATCAAGGAGGATGATCTACCAATGATCAAGTGTGATAACATCTCGGCCCAAGCTCTTGCCAATAATCCCATATTTCATGCAAGAAGCAAGCACATAGAAGTGGCACACCATTTTGTGAGAGAAAAGCTTATTGGAGGAGAAATCTATTTGGAGCATGTCAACTCGTCCTCTTGTATTGCCGATCTACTCACCAAGCCTTTGAGCAAAAGTGCTTTCATCAAGCATAGATCTAATCTTGGAGTTATATCAAGATCAATGCTCAAATCTTCATAGATAATTTTTTAGGAGGAGTGTGAAGAATTGAAAAAGATTATCTATGTTAGATATAGGGGTCTTATGTTTTTTACATCAAGCATCTAGGTGTAGGATGTTGATAGGAATAAATTTGGCATAGATGGCAAATTATGCATTTCCACTTGTAATGCCACTATTGAGCCAAAATAGAGTAAGAGGCTAAACACTTGCTAATTAGAGTGTAGACAAGTGTAAAGTTTTTGTTTGATGAATTCCAAGAGGTCCAATAGGATATAGAGGTGGAACCTTGTGAGGTCCAATAGGAAATTGAGGTGTGCTTGAATATAGTCCAATAGAATTAAGAGGTGCATAGATCAATGATCCAATAGGATCAAGAGGTGACAAAATGTGGTCCAATCATAGTTAAGCATAGTGGTAGCTCGTGGACCTACTAGTATCATTGTACTCCTCATTTTGAAATCAATTGATTTGGTGATTTCATGGATTTTGTGAGTTTTTGGATTTCTAGCTTTCTCTCTCTACCCGAGAGCTCTTGATGCATTTTCTCTCTCTACCCAAGGAGAGCAGCTTGTTTTTACTTAGATTATTTTTTGAATACTTCCCACACGTGTGAGTGAGAGTTGGAGGTGATTGAATGCATGTAGTAGTGTGTTTTTGCCATAGGATTCAAGATTGATCTTGAATCTCAATCTAGTCTTGATCTTGGTGCATCTACACACCTTAGGAGATCACAAGTACATGCAGTGGACAGTCCACACGTGTTCAAGATTGATCTTGAATCTCAATCTAGTCTTGATCTTGGTGCATCTACACACCTTAGGAGATCACAAGTACATGTAGTGGACAGTCCACACGTGTGAAAATCAACAGTAAGAAGCAAAGTACAATTGCTCTTTCCACCACAGAAGTAGAGTATAAGGCAATGTGTAGTGCTGCACAAGAAGCTATATGGTTGAGACAAGTCTTGGAAGAAATTGGCATGAAGCAGAAAAATCCCACGACTTTACATAGCGACAGTCAGAGTGGCATTCAGCTAGCAAAGAATCCAGTGTTCCATGCGAGAACTAAACACATTGAGATTCAATATCACTTCATACGTGAGAGGCTGCTGAGTCGTGAAATTCATATTGTTCATTGTAGCACAGAAGAACAACTAGCATATATTTTCACTAAGCCACTTACTGGAGAAAAGTTTGATAAGTTTAGATCAAAGCTTTCTGTACTTAAAGTTTGTTGACTTTAAAGCTATGTATATCACTGTATAAACAGTGACTCTACTTTAAGGGAGAGAGTTAGAATTAAAGTTAGAATCACTGTGTTACTATACTGTGGGTCCTATCAGTGGATAAGGATCAGTTGGCCTCGCCACGAGGCAAGTCGACGGGACACGCATCCCGCCAACGGCAACCTGGGTCATGCATGGGTTGCCTGAGTAAACAACTATATGTACAGTGTAATTTCATTTTGAGAAATACAGTTGCTATGTGAGCTTGCTGAGGAGAGTGATTTTCTGTCTGTGTTACTGTGTAGCATGATCTGTGTTCCTGTGCAAAGCAAATTCTAAGTGAGATAACAAGCAATATTTGATTAGATCCAAAATGACATGAGATAGCTACAAAACTTTGGTTCTTCATCATTGATTGTGTGGAGAGCTACACATATTTATGGAGATTGAGGTAGCTCGAGGTAGAACCATATCTATCCATTCCAAAATGACATCTAAAGTGACATCTAGAGTCTATGTGACATTTGTCACTTGTCATGCATACCAACTTTTTACAAGTGTACTACTTCTAACTGTGCAAAAAGAAGTACAAAAAGGACCAAGAGTGGATCCTAATCTGATCCTCAAGAGGGATTGGATGTTAGATTTACTTGATTTATCAATCTACATAAGATTAAGATCAATCTAGATCAATTCTAGACATAAAATCCAAACAAGAACAATCATTTATTGAAGGTAAATGTACTTGATGGTTTCACATGTGTGAAACCCTGTCAGGGTACGGACTCCAACCTGAAAATCAAGTACACATTGATAGAACCTCAAAACAATCAAAACAAATTAGACAAATGGAGAGAATCACTCAAAATTGCTTCCAAAACCAAGATTGGTGTCACACATTGATTATGGCCAAATGTGGCTCTATATATACAATAAGTGAGAGCTCGTGGTACTGATCATCCCTTTGATCCCACATGTGTGAAGGTGTTTTGTCATATGATGATTCATCATGCAAAACTGACACTTGGACAAAACCTTCTATTTTGAGCACTTTTGGCCCATTTTACTTCTATATGGAGATCTACTTGAAAATCTTCTAGAAGTCAAAATTCGTCTACTTCAACTTATTCCACACATGTGAGCTGTCCTCTACACATGGGATGTGACACCTAACCAAAGGATGTGGCTCATGCAAGCAATAGACTGATGCCATGTGTCATATGTCTAGAAAACTAGTTTTTGGCTTTTTTAGCCACTAGAACTTGAATTAAATCATATGTACAACCTATATGATTATGGTACATGACAAGTACACTATTTTCACACGTGGGAACAGGCTCCACACATGTGTAATCATCTGTATACAAGATTTTTGGCCTCTACCAAGCTTATTTTTGCATTTTTCACACTCCTCCTCAAAAATCTAGCTTGATGGAAAACATGATGATCTTGAACTTGACTCCATGGGCTGAATTGGTTTTTGCTGGTTCAAAAGGTGTGAAGATCAGCCAATGAGCTTGATGTTGATCTGAAATCACCATATCCATGATAGTGCTTCTTTGATGTTGACATCTTTGATGAGCTTGAGAGCTTTGCACCATCCTAGCACCTCCAAAATTGATTCCTTCCAATTTTCATGTAGATGCTTGACCTTGAGGCTTGCTCCTTCACATGAGATATGCTCCTCTTTTCCTTGAAATGTGAGCCACATGGGTTCAACCATGTTTCTTGAGTTTCTTTTTGGAATCACAACTTGAGAAGGTCTCTCCTCCTCAATCCTTGGCACACTTGAACCTTGAGATGACTCCTTAAGATCCTCTTCATGATGTTCCTTCTTGATGGAAATCCGAGACCTCCATGTCTCATAATGATCACAACAAGTATGACCATTCAATATGCACTTCCTATGATTATCAAGATTACTTATGCTAGAAACATAAGTCCAAAAATCACCAGAACTTGGCATGATTTTTCCAATATTGAAATCAAAAGGTATCTCCATCTCAATAAGGCTAACTACTTGCTTATGGATATAAGTGTCCACTTTGGATGCTTCACTTATTCTCATAAGAAGTTTACAACTTGCCTTTAGGATTGAAAACATACAATTTTCATTTTTATGAATGAACACATCATTCATGATCTTATTGAAACCAAAAGATCCTACATTATGAAGATATTTCCATTTCCTTGACTTCATAACTAATGTAAGCTTACAAGGAAAACATATTTTGCTATCTTTTAAGGCATCACACTCAACTAGTATTGCCTTAATCCACCTTTGAGATACAAAAATCTCTTCAAAGCAAAATGGTTCTTCATAAGTTGACATGAGTGCATAAATGAAACTATTTTCATTTTGTGATTGCTCCTTATTCTTGATTGATTTCTCTTGGATAATAACAATAAGTTTGAACTTGTCCAAAGTTCCAAGCAAAATACTTTCCAAGGACATGAAATAAATCCAAGTTACTTTCATGAAAGTGACATCTATCTTTGCATCTTGAACCAAACAATGCACTTCCAAATGAAAAATTTCAAAAGATTTGACATGTGTTGTGATGGACTCTTGAAGACAAATCTTGCAAGTCCTTGTGAGACTCCAAGCCTCATTCACCTTTCCACAAAGGAAACACCTTTCCTTGGACTTGTCCTTCTTGTATTTGAATTTTGAGCTTGAAGCTCCATCCTTCACCTCGGCCCCTTTGCTTTGGTTCTCCTTGGATGGACTGGTCTTCTTTTGTAGCATCTTGAGAAAAAATATCCTCCCTTGCCACAAAGGTTGCACTCAGGATCCTTTCTTTCCTTCAATAGGATGCCACCTATTGATGCCATGTGAATAAAAACCTGTGATATGATTCTACAAATGTAATTTGTGACTTTCAAGAGACTAGATTTGAACATCTTGAACAATCTAGAAGGATCTACAAAAGATCTAGCTCACAAACCTAAGAATTCTTCACAGTAAAGACTAGTCACTTGGAAACTTTGCTTTGATCACTAAGACAAAAGCACACAATCTTTGAATCAAATCACTAAAGAAATCCGATCCAGTCTCCTATTGGAATCATCAAATACCAATGACTCTTTCTTTTGAAAGTTGAAATGGATATGAAAAACATTTGACACCTAGATTTTTCTTTTCAGTTGACTAGTTCTCTCAACACTCTTTCACGAGGAAGGTTGCGACTGGAAGCTTTTTTTGAAGTGGCGGTTGTTTGGTTTCGGGGTTCACTAAGTACTGCATCAGTTAACAAAAGCACCGATTTTTTGACAGATTTGTGAATAAAATTGACCATTATAAAATGCAGTGTATCACATCCATACATGTTTGTTTTGATTCAAATCAGACTTGAATTGGTCCACCTACGGCCTTTGAGAATGTTCATATTGAGTCTACTAGACATGACATTCGACAAAGCAGTTAGTCTTGTCATTGATGAGAGACTAATGAGGGATGAAGGAGAAGGAAGTAGTGATCAAGAGAAGGCCCTCTTCACGAAAGGAAAGAAGAAAAACAAGAACAAACCCAGATTTGAGAAGACGAAGTCCTCGAATCAACAATCTTCTTCCTATGATCATTGTCACAAACCAGGCCATACAGCCAACAAGTGCTGGTTCAATCTAGCAATATCTTGCATGCACTGCAAGAAGAAGGAGCACTCTACATACGATTGCAGATTCAACCCAAAAAAAAAAAAAAAACAAAGCTGAAAAGACAAATGTTGCAGAATCATCCAAGGATGCAGATAAGGTGATGAAGCCTTCACGATACTCGATGAAGCTTCAACGAGCTACATTGAACACGACTATGATGTAGTCATTGATTTAGGAGCAACATCACACATCACCTACAACAAAAAAATCTTGATCAACTTCAGAGAGCTCAAAAATAACAGAGTAGTGATTCTAGGTGATGGGAGCAGACATGATGTCAAAGGCATCGACACTCTACAACTGCGAACACTGTCAGGGCAAGCAGAGCTGCCAGGAGCACTCTACGTGCCTTCACTACGAAAAGATCTGCTATCAGTCTCAAAGATGACAGATCTTGGAATTCGAGTTTTGTTCGACGACAATACATGCCGCATGATCGAGAAAACGACAAACAAGTTGCTGACGGTCGGATGCAGAGAAGAAAACTTCTACCAGGCCAAGATAATCAAAAACTTTGATAGCATATTAAATGCATCAGAAAATGAAGATCAGCTCTGACACAGGAGAATGTATCATCTGAACATGCGATGACATGTGCAAAAAAGACATAGTCACAAGTCTCAAGATATCAAGGCCCAAAACTGCATTCTGCGAAGCCTGTCAGAAAGGCAAACAACATTGGAATCCATTCACACATGAGAGAAGAAGAGCCAAGAAAGTTCTTGAGCTCATCCACTCTGATGTCTGTGGACCGATGAAGATGGATTCACTCTCCGAGTTCGAGGTATTTTCTGACATTCATAGATGATTACAACCAAATGACCATGATCTACTACCTAAAGAAGAAATCTGAAGTGTTTGATTCCTTCAAGAAGTTTGTGGCATTTGCAAAGCGACACACCTCAAAGAAGATACAGATCCTCAGATCTGACAATGGAGGTGAATACAAAAGCAAAAAATTCTCAAAATTCTGCCAAGAACAGGGGATAGAACACCAGTTCAGTCCTGCATACACACCAGAATACAATGGTATCATAGAAAGAAAAAACAAAACACTAGTCGAAAGAGCCAGATGCATGATGGCACAGGCTCAATTGCCAAGTCAATTCTAGGCTAAGACAATAGCTGCAGCTGTACACCTGCAGAATAGATCAACAACGACAACGTTGGAAAATAAAACACCATACGAAATGTGGACAGACAGAAACCCTAATCTCTCATACGTACGTGTGTTTGGATGTGCAGCATACAAGCACGTTTCAAAAAAAAAAAAAAACAAGCTCGATGATAAATCATCGGGTACTCGAACGGATCACAAGTGTACAGACTCTACGATCCAACCATGAAAAAGGTTGTTTCGAGTAGAGATGTGAAGTTCGATGAGTCCACATTTCCTGGACTGAAAGACAAAAGAGGCCATGAGATCTTCACACTGCTGCCAATTCAAGAGGGAGATCGAGGACAGACGTCAAATCAGAATGCAGAGTCACAAACTCTAGAGCATTAGGAGGCAGAAGATCAACCCCACGAACAAGAAACGTTCGAATAGCGATGAAACGCACCTAGAAGGTCAACAAGACAAAGAAGACCTCCAGACCGTTACTGTGACAATCTTCAGTGGAGCGAAGACATGCAGTACAAGTACTATAGCTTCATTGAAGAGCCAACAACATATCAAGAAGCTATCTAGAGTCCAGAGGGAGAATTTTGGAAGCAGGCAATGTCAGAGGAAATCAAGTCGATGAGGCAAAATGAGGCATGGACAGTAGAGCCACTGCTAGAAAACATAAAGATAGTCGATTGCAAGTGGGTATACAAGAAAAAGATAAAATTAGATGGTACCGTTGGCCGCTACAAGGCAAGGCTTGTCGCGAAGGGCTACACACAGAGATATGATATTGATTATTTTGACACATATTCGCCGATGATCAAGATGGCAAGCATACGACTACTCCTTGCATATGCCACACAACACAATCTGGAAATTCACCAAATTGATGTGAAAATAGCCTTTATCCATAGAGATCTAGAGGAGGAAATCTTCATGAAGCAGCCTGAACGATTTGAAGACCCAAACAATCAACAATATGTCTGTCAGTTGTAGAAATGCATCTACGGTCTAAAACAAACATCACGAGCTTGGTATAAGAAGCTCAATAGTCTTCTGAACTCTCTAGACTTCAATCCTACACAACTAGACTGTAATGTCTACATAAAAAGAGTAGGAAAAGATTTTGTGATACTGACTATTTTCGTGGATGATTCCTTGATGATAGAAAATTTCTTGATGTTGATAAAAGACACGAAAAGTCAAATTTCTGAAAGTTATGAAATCATAGATCTTGGAGAAGCAACAAAATGCCTTGGGCTGGAGATTAGAAGAGATTGAACAAAGGGCGAAATGCACTTGAGTCAGTTAGAATACGCCAGAAAGGTGCTGAAGCAGTATCACATGATGGACTGCAAAGAAAAGGCCACACCAATAATAGCTGGAGCCAAGCTGACAAACCAGGATTGCCCAAAAATAGAAGAGGAAGAACAGAAAATGGCATGTATACCCTACCAAAACTTGATCGGTAGTTTGATGTACCTTACAATTTGTACCAGACCCGATCTAGTCTTCTCTGTTTACGCTTGAGCCAATTCTCTTCCAATCTTGGCATGGCACATTGGCAAATGGCAAAACAAATCCTACAATATCTGAAGGTTACCCAGAATATGAGATTAACCTATAGAGCTGAAAACGAAGGAACAAGATTCGAGCTGCACCACTACAATGATGCAAGCTGGGCGAGCTACAAAGGTGACAGCAAGTCCATAACTGGAGGATGCACCATAGCGTGCGGAGCTGCAATCAGCTGGATGTGCAAAAAGAAAACCTTGGTAGCTCAATCCTCTTGAAAAGCTGAATATGTCGCAATTTCAAAGGTGGCGAACGAGGTAATGTGGATGCAGATGATCCTAGAAGCAATCAAGATACCACAAGAAGGGCCATGCACGATGATGATGGACTCTCTGAGTGCCATTTATCTATCCCAGGATCTTGTCTTCCATTCAAAGACAAAACACATACCTCTGAAGTACCATCATATTCAAGATTTCATCTCGAAAGGAGAGCTCTAGGTCCAGTACATAATATCTGAAGACATGATTGCAGATCTGCTCACAAAGCCACTCGACAAGCCACTCTTCGCAAAGCAAAAAAAGACAATTGGATTAAATGTGCAAAGCTGCAAGGTTCAAGAAGGAGTGTCAGAAATGGTGAACTCCTGCAACTTTGCTGCAATGCGAAAGTCAACAAACCTTGACTACAAGGTCGAACGATTCACGAAAGTCAGCATGCTTCCAAGACAAATGAAGGACGAACGATTTGTGAATCATTCATGAATCGTAAATCCGCCTCCAGGACCACAAAAACTGCAAAGCGACGCAAAACAAAAAGACAAGAAAGAAATGAAGAAAACGAAAGGAAACAAAAAAAACGAAGGGGAATCATTCGCACTGCCAGCTGGCAACTCAACGGGCTTGGAGTCTTAGACTTCACGCCTAGCTGAAATGGGTAGCAATGACAAAGAGTAACTAATTAGTTGATTAGCATTTACTACTCTTGTAATTCTCTGTTTAGCTATCTTGTAAACTCCACACAGTGGAGATAAAAATATACTTCTGGATAAAAATAGAAATAGAGACACACACAGAGAATGTGAGTGAAATGAGCAGAACACAGCGAAAGAGCATAGTGTCAGGCCGCCAACGAGCGAGACACTGACGATCTCGCTCTAAAAATTAAACCGATAATACGGTTACTCTATTTCGTGCATCTCTTTGTCTTGCGCTATCTCGATTGCTAGAATGGAATCTGTTCTTGTGTAGTCATGTGTCTAGGTTCCTGTGAGCTTTCCGCACAAAAGAAAATTCAAAAAAACAAAATCGTTCACGACAATGAAACGAAAACCATTTCGTGATAGGGAATCAAAATGTGAAAGACAATGCTACTATAGGCAAGTGTTTGGGCTATGTGTTGACAACAAAATCAATTGAGTCAATGATGACCAATAATCGAAACAGTCGTGTTAAGATAAAGATTGTTGATGCATTAATGATTGAAGTACAAAAAATACTTGACAATACTATAATTTTAGGAGCATGTGATTTTGCTGGAATAAGCAGAGATTCTTATGGCACCATATTTAAGACTATCAAACAAGCTTTGACGCTGGTTAGCATTAAGAAATTTCCTATTCCACGACCATTTCAAATAAAACAGGAGCATGATTCATTGAATAGAGGAATTCAAAAGATTATAGGTATTCCATTTCAATCAAAGGACAAAAAATTCATGTCTTACAAAACTTGTTTGTAAGTATGAATATGTTATTAAGATTTATTATACATTTTCATGATATTTTTATGAAAAATGTAGACAGTAAGATAGTCTTGGTACTGAAGCTGGATGAATTGGAACTTATTGAAGGACCAAAAATGGAGAGAGTGAGTATAACACTCATGAATGGAGCACTTCAAAAGACAAACGATCAAGGAGATTTGAACTTCAGTGTTCAGTCCGAGAATGACATCTAGTGGTTGGTAGCCTTTGAGGTATGATATTTTAAAATCTAATCAATAAAGTATGCTACTTGGATTTGATATTGTTATCAATTGACTAGATTTTTGTCTATCCATTTTTTAGGGTTTAAAAGAAGATCATGACATTCTGTCATGGTTGTTTAGCGAAACAACATATCCCAAAATCATCAAAGAGCATATGGATGGGAAAATTTTGAATGTACCTGGAATAGGAGACTTCAAGGTAGAGTGGTATTTGGCTGGTGATTTGAAATCTTTAAAATGTATGTTCAATGTTTCTCATGGACCAACCTCCAAAAATCCATGTTTATATCGTATGAAATCATCAAATGACATGACCAAGAATACCATAATAACAAGAGACAAAGAGTATCCAAATTGGAAACCTGTTCAGCCAATTTCTCTACAAAATGTACATATTTGCACTCTCCATGCTGAGGTTAGAATAATCAAAAAGCTTGTGTATTGTCACATATTATATGCTTGAAACACAAAGCCAGAATCATCTTCCAAGGAGGCTATTTCTAGATTAAAAGATGTTATGTCTAAAGCAGGTCTCCATAAAGGACATGTTAAAATACAAAAGGACCTTAAGCTTTCGAGAAAAAAAGAAAATGTACCTTGCAAGCCGAGCATTGGAGGAGTAAAGACACGAAGATTTCTATCTAACCATTCAAGAAAGCCATCTAAGATGTGTTACTCTATTTGGAGAGACATTATAGCTGCTACTCAAGACTTTGTTCAGGAAAGAGCAACAAGGGTGATGAAAGTTGTGTAGGAAAGGTTTTGTGAAACTCTTAGAAAGGTTATGCAAATTCTTCCTTAGAGAACGCGATTAGAGGTTGAATAAATCACACCAATATCAGCATTTTTAATCATGCCTGAATATGATCTATGTACTAATAGAGCAGTTCTATTATGATTAAATTATACGTGCTAAAATATGAGTGCAAAAATTGGAAATATATCCGCAAATGTGATAGACAATTAGATAATCAGATAAAACGATTGAAACTTTGATCAGAAACGAATTTTATAATTATGAGTCTGAATCAATATACATTTTTCTTGCTGCCTTGTGGTATCTCTTTTAGGAAGAGTACGTAAGTGCGCAAGTGCATAAGTAAATAAGTTAGTCTGAGCTTGAATCTGAGAGTAAGTTATTGTGTAATAGACTTCCTAGTAGTGCTACAGATGGGATCTCACCTTATCAAGTCTTGTTTGATAAGAAACCCAATGTAAAAGATTTTAAGATCTTTGGATGTATTTGTTATGTTCAAATCCCTTTGGAGACTAGAAGGAAAGAAGATGCTACCTCCTTCAAAGGGATCTTTGTTGGCTATGGAGAAAATAACAAGGGCTATAGGATATATGATCCTATATCCAAGACAGTAAAGGTAAGCAAGGATGTACTTCTTGATGAGTCACAATTTTCTAAGAGCTTGTCAAATGGATCTAACCCATTGTGCATTGAAGATCTTGACAAACCCGAGGATGGAGACATGGATCCAAGTCAAAAGGGGCCGAGAAGATCATCAAGAAGCAAGGCCGAGCCCTCAAGGCTCACCTATGTGGACAAGGGAAAGCAAAAGGAAGACTCTACACCTTCTACCTCTTACTCCTTCTTAGCTACATTGCTTGAAGGACCATCATCTTTTGAAGAAGCATATAAATCTAAAGTTTGGAGAGATGCATTGCAAGTAGAGTATGATGCATTAGAAGAAAATCATACTTGGAATCTTGTAAATCTTCCAAAAGGGAAGAAACCACTTGCATGTAAGTGGATTTATAGAATAAAGTACAATCAAGATGGATCTATTAGTAAGTACAAAGCTAGGCTTGTTGCTAAGGGATTTCTTCAAATAAAAGGATTGGATTATGAAGAAACATTTGCACCTATAGCTAAGCTTGTAACTATTAGATTAATCATTTGCATTGCTACTTTGTTCAAGTGGGATCTCTACCAAATGGATGTGACAAATGCCTTCTTGAATGGCTTCTTAGAAGAGGAAATCTACATGATGCAACCCGAGGGCTTCATCAAGGTTTGTGAGGAGCAAAAGGTGTGCTACTTAAGGAAGAGCCTATATGGCTTGAAGCAAGCACCTAGAGCTTGGTACTCTAGGTTGCATGATTTTCTCTATTCTCTTGGCTTTGTACTAAGTGCTTATGAACCTTCTTTATATTTCAAATGTAATGAAGGAATGATCATCATTTTGCTACTTTATGTTGATGACATCATTTTGACAGGAAATGATGATGAAGGTATAAGCAAAGTAAAAGTTGATTTATCTAGTGAGTTCAAGATGGTAGATCTAGGCTTTCTAGAGATTATACTTGGGATAGAAGTGTCTAGAAGTAGCAATTGTACTTTCATAAGTCAATCTAAGTATGCTACTTTTCTTGAAAGATTTGGTATGAAAGATTGTAAGGGGATTGACACCCCTATGGAGCATGTTATGAAAGCAACTAATGAAGGTGATGACGCATCCTTTGAGGACATCACCCTCTTTAGAAAGCTTATAGGCTCTCTAATCTATTTGACCATCACTAGACCTGACTTAAGTTTTTGTATAAGTAAGTTGATTCAAAGTATGCAAGCTCCTTTAGTTCATCATTGGAAAAGTGCCAAGAGAGTACTTAGATATGTTTCTAGTACTAGATTTTTTGGCATACTTTATGAAGGATCTAACTTGCACTTGAGAGCCTACTCGGATTCAGATTTTGCAGGTGACAAGATGGATATGAATTCCATTAGTGCATTTGCAACATTTCTTTCTGGAGGAGTAATATGTTGGCTTTCCAAAAAGCAAGATACAATCTCACTATCTTCTTGTGAAGCCGAGTGCAAGGCATTGACTTCAACAACCAAAGAGCTCCTATGGCTAAGAAGACTCTTGATGGAGCTACATGTGCTAGAGGCCAAGGAGATCCCTTACATATTTTGTGACAATCAAGCTTCTCAACAAATTGCTTCAAATCCTATCTTCCATGCTTGAACAAAGCATATCACTTTGTGAGGGAGAAGGTACAATCCAAGGAGGTGCAACTACATCATGTACCATCATCCGAATGCATAGCTGATATCTTAACCAAGCCATAGTCCAAAGATCCATTTTTTAAGTTAAGATATGCTCTTGGAATTGTAGATAGATGTACATTAGATTTGCCAAGTCAGAAGTGAGGAGGAGTGTTGAAAATTATCACTTCTCACTTGACATTGGTTATTGTAAATATTGATCAAAGATTAGAATAATGGTGATGATCTGATTTCACATGTGTGGAGCCTGTTCGCACGTGTGAAAGGATGTACTTTTCATACTTGTATATATCTAAAACAATTTTGTATCAATCTAGTTAGTGTGAACATGATATGACTAGTTTTTAGTCAAGTTGACTAGTCACCTAGAAATTAGCTTTTCCTTGCATGTACATGAGTAAATGCTCCCACATGGCAAGTGGATGTTCACACGTGTGTATAGTGTACTAGAAGATAAGAGTTGACCAT
Source organism: Diphasiastrum complanatum (assembly GCA_029204225.1). Classification (NCBI taxonomy): domain Eukaryota; kingdom Viridiplantae; phylum Streptophyta; class Lycopodiopsida; order Lycopodiales; family Lycopodiaceae; genus Diphasiastrum; species Diphasiastrum complanatum. The sequence continues at coordinate 80,163,125 of CM055094.1, forward strand.
TTTCTTTAGATCCTATTTTGTAGGGAATATTCCTATATTCTAGGAGACTAGCTTTTTGGATTTTAGCCATATTCTAGAAGGTCAACTTTGGATAAGGATCAAGGATGGATCAAATGGATAGATCTGAGTGATGTGGCACTCTTCACACGTGTGAAAACCTGCTGGACTATACCAGACTCGTGGATGTACTTGATCCATAAAAGGATCATCATTTTGCTAAGAAGATTGATGAGACTTTTGCATTTTACACTTTTGTGAGGTTTCTAGTCATTTGTCTTGTGAATTCTATGAATGATTGCTATCTAGGATTATTGTACTTGTTGTTTCAGGTGCAGGCCGTAATGTGGACAGTACTCCACACGTGTGAGGCCTCTCTCACTAATTTATGATGTGTTGATCCATTGCTCTTGCTTAAATCCAAGCGTAGTGAATCTAGATCAAGATCTAATGTGTAGAACTTGATAGGTCCATTGATTAAGAAACCAATAACTCTCTATGATTGTAAAGTACAATCATTATTGTCCTAAAAACTATAAAATTTATCAGGTTGAACTCTCGTATGAGGCGATCTCTCACACAACATGTTCTTGTGGTTGGAGTTTCAAGATCAGACCATGTAGACAGACTAGTTTCACTGCTCTAATTCCATTTATGCACCTTGCGAAGGTTGTTATGGACCAATGTAATCCATTCCCCACTTTTTGAATGGTGCTTGGGCTAAGACCGGGTGTAGTAGGTCATAATTCAATCTCATTGGCCTCCTTGCCCTTTGGCACACATCACACTTCCTCAGGTATTCCTCCGTATCCTTATGAATTGTTGGCCACCAATATCCTGATTGCAGAATCTTGCAAACTGTAATGTCAGATGCAAAATGGTCTCCACCCATGCCTTCATGTGAAAGCAAAATGATTTGGGTGGTTCATGAGGAAGAATACACAACCGAAGAATTCCATCTGGGCCTCTTCGATACAATTGGCCGGCAATCAGCTGATAAGGTCTAGCTTTCAAGATCAATTTTTGTCGATCTGCCTTTGGTAGTGATTTGTCTAGTTGGCCCCACATTAGATATTCAACAATGTCGGCAGCCCATTCTAGTACTGTCTCCATGTAAAATAAGACAGCATCGGCTAGCTTAATGTCAGGCTGGTTTGGTCACGACACATAATCTGCCATGTAGTGTTGTCTTCCCTTGCGGACTACTATCCGAAAATCAAACTCCAACAATAGAAGTAGCCATCTGGTATTTTCCATGTGTTGCAAGTTTTGTTAACGAGATAGAGCAAGGGTTGATGGTCCGTATAAAAAGCAAAATGTGTGGCCATCAGGTAGTGCCAAAATTTCTTAACCACATAGATCATTGCCAGTGTTTCCCGCTCTGTGGTTGAATAATTCATTTCTGTATCACTGAGCTGTCAGCTTGCAAATCGGATTGGGCAATCCTTTTTGTGTTTTCTTGGCTGGGTTAAGACTGCTCCAACTGCATACTTCGATGCGTCCGTATGCACATGAAACTCAATGGACCAATTGGGTGGATGTAAGATTGGTGTTGAAACCAATGTATCTTTAAGCTTTTGGAAAGGATCCGTTGTGAGTTTGTAAATTGGTCGGGCTAACCTCGCAAAATCTAGAATGAAGATCCTATAATAGTTAGCATGACCCATGAAGATGTAGACTTCGCGGATCGTCCCTGATGGTGGTAGATCAACAATGACCCTGATTTTTGATAGGTCTGTGGCGATCCCATGTCTTGACACTATATGGCCGAGATTCAAGCCGTGTGTAACCCAAAATTGACATTTTTCTAGATTCAAGGAGATTTGAAAATTGTGACATTTTTGTAGCACCTTCTCCAAATTAGATAAGTGTTCTGAGTCTGGTCCATGACGCACAGATTGTCCAAGAAAATTTTTAATTTTTTTTGCAAATACTCTCACTACATCCATCTCTGAATCATAGTGACCACCCTTGCCTGGCCTTGGGCGATCAATCATGTGATCTGTCATGGATGATCCGTCATCAGCTTTGGGTGCAATAGGTTTCACCACCCATGTGGCTGGATCAACCTTTACAGCCTGCTCTCTGTTCTCAAAGGTGAGTTTTCCCGTACCCCAGTTGTGTACTACTTGCGCAGTCCTCAACCAAGGTCTTCCCAGTAAAACACGATATGCAGTTGGAGATTCAGGTATATCCATGACTACAAAAGTGATCACAAACTGCATGCCTGCTAGTTTTACAGGGATATCGGCAACCACACCCTTTGGTTTTACACAGGATTGATCCGCTAGCTTGATGGCGAGTTGTTCTATATTCAACCCTTGTAGACTCCAATTTTCGTATAGAGTAGTGGAGATCAAATTGACACTTGATCCTCCATATACTACTGCTGCCTCGTCCTCGTATCTCTTGTGTTTGATTGGTAGGGTGATGTTGTGTTCCTCAATTTCCCACGCTGCCCCGATGTGGAGGACGTTACTTGTTTCTTCATAGCCCGTACAATATATGGGCTCGGGCGCTACTGGCTCCTCGTCCGTTTTGGCCCATTCAACCAAAAGGCTTTTAGCTTGTGGCACAATCCTAAGTAATTCCCCGAGAGGTAAACTAACACGGCTTGCCAATAAGATTGTGAGCCTTTTAGTTCGTGGTTCCTCGGGCTCCACCATGTGAAAAGGTGATTCATGACGATGCAACCGATCGTTCTGATCAGTGCGCAATGGTGAGCCCGTTTGCGGTTTCCGTTCGCCGTCAGCTGGAGGTTCCGTAGGATTGTCTCTTTCTTGCTCTTTTTGCTCCGCTTGTGCTCTTTGTACCAGTGTCATATTTTCTGGTACTGTCTTCTTTCTTCCCTCACAATCGGATATGGCGCTAAAGTTGAGGGTTGGTCATCACTGCATTCTCGGCAGAAGAATGTATATTGTCCTTTGTAAGGACATTTCGCAATTCTGTGTCCTTCGCCACATCCGTAGCAGCCATAGTTTCTTCCGCCTTGATGTTGAGTTGCAGCTGCATAGGCTGCAAAATATTCATTTATGGCAGAATTCATAAATGGTTTGTCCGATCCATACCATTGCTACTGCTTAGTTTGAGGTGGTACTTGCATCTCTGGTTCCGTTGCTGTCAGGTTTACATGGGCCACTTGTTGATTGGCTGGCCCTGGTGGTGCAGGTAAGGCCATACGTTGTTGCTGATTTGGTGCACCATACCTCAGTGCCGCGTTTGGTGCCCCCTGATGATATGGATAAGAAGTCTAATAAGGACTTCTCTTCTATTGAACAATCCGGGGTCAAACGGGCAAAATGTCGTATCGTGCGATGTTGCATTGCACAAATGGCAAAATCTATGTTTTAGTCTCAGATTTTGCTTTAGGACTAGACACACGTTCGCTATATGGTTTTGTGTGCTTGCTGAACACCATACATTCTCCCGTCATGGATACTATAGCTAAGGATTTGCAAGCTTTGAGCACTAATATGACCAAACCTTTGATGCCAAAGATCACTTCGACTATCAACAGTGCTTACCATAGCTTGAGTAAAAGATCTTGCATTCAATTTGTAGAGTCGATTCTTGTTGACTCTAGCTCCTGTAGCAATCCCTTTGTAGTGATTCTTGATGTCTTTGACAAGACATTTATCACTGTAAAACTCAACCTTGAGTTGTTGATCAGCCATCGTCCCAACAGATAGTAGATTGTTAGCTAAGCCAGGTATATATTGCACATTGCTTAACTGTTTTATCTTCACACTGGCTAACTTCACTGGTACCACTCCAACTCCTTTAACAGATAGCAATTTGCCATCAGCTTTTCCAACTTCATCACCATTGTCAGTTTCCTTGAGTTTGAAAAACCACTCTTTCCTTGAAGTCATGTGCTTGGATGCACCACTATCAATGTACCAGGTATTCTTGGCTTCATCACTTGTCATTAATACAATAATGAACAATTTTGAACTCTCACCTATATCATCTTCATATTGATCATCATCATATTGATGTTGATCAGTATAATTATCTTCATAATAATAGTCATCAAATTGATGTTGATCAGCATAATTTCCCACTTGCCATTTGTCTTTGTTCCATCTCCTTCTGATTCTTGAGACATTCACGCTCCTAGTGGCTAGGTTTGTTGCAGTACCTACAATTTTCAGGTTTATTTTGTCTTGAATAGTCGCATCCTTGACCTCGTCCTTGATTCCAATTGTCTCAATTCGAACTATCATTGACTTCCTCATGAAATTGTTGAAATGATCTCTGGCTTGAGTTTCCTCCTCTCGATTGATACCTTCCACGGCCAAATATTCCACCCCATCCTCTAACTGCAAGATCTTGATCATAGCTCCTGTTACGATGATTCAAATTCTCTTGACGTTGCTCTTCTTGCAAAAGCAATCCACCTAGTTCTTCATAGGTTGGAAGATTTTCTCTTGTGGCTATACTCATCACAAACATCTAATGTGACTCACTCAGACTATTCAATGTCAATTGCACGATCTCACAATCTTGTACTCGCTCTCCAACTGCTGCTAATTGGTCACGAATCTCTTTGATTATCAATATGTGATCGGGAATAGTTGCACCATCACCCATCCTCAATGTATGCAACTTCGTCTTCAGAAATAGTATTCGAGATGTATTTTTCGTTTCAAACAATGCCTTTAATGTATCCCACATTTTTTTTGGTCCTTTTGAATCTGAAATATAGGGAATAATTGCATTTCTAACTGATAGGTTGATGACATTCTAGGTTTCCCGTTTTCTCCTATCAAATGTCCACTGATCTTCTTCAATCACTAGTCTTGTCTCTTCACCTGTCACGATCTCCCATAGCTCCTTTTCCATCCAAATGTTCTTCAGTTTGAATTTCCAAACTACATAGTTGCCGGCACCTTCCAATTTGCTTGACTCATTAAGGACACTCTTGCTTAGAGTTGCCATTACTGGGTAGATGAGTCTAGATCACAAAATTTATCACACCAGAGAACTGTAATTTTTTTTTTGTTGGACACCTGATATCGGTACAACGCGCGAGTGCACGACTGTTCGGGATTCTCTTTAGCTCGTGTGCGTGGATCCGATATTGGTAGGGGTATGCGATATCGATATGATGCACGGATGTACGACTGCTTAGTATTTTCTTTACGTTTGGCGTGTGGATCCGATATTGGTACGGATATGCTATATCTATACGACGCGCGAATGTACGACTGTTCAGGATTTTTCCTGCCTCTGGTGCGTCAATCTGATATTGTACAAAAAGGATGAAAAGTAGAGGGAATATCAGAACTTTTAGAGGGAATATTTTAGATTTTCCACTTTGGCGCGACGGCTACGTCGCCTCCTCTTTGCAAAGATTTCGAAATGTGTGATTGTTCAAAAGGCCGAGATCAGTAATGTGAAAAGTATGAAGCCTCCTATATCTAAATGGCAGTACTAGACACTGTCTAGTGCTAGCTTTGGATTGTCGATAGTATCCAAGCTGGACTTTCATTGAATGAAGAACTCATTCGGCTAGTATGTCAGTTGATGTTGTCGGTTGAGCCTTTAGCACTGTATGAGAGCACTTAGTTGTGGCACTCAGGTAGAACATTTGGTGGAACGTTTGGTTGGAACATTTGGTCGAAGCACGTTGGACCATATTTTTCACAATTGCTCTATAGTTGACTCCAAGACCAATATCTCAAGTATATGTAGGAATCAACTGTGAAGTGACATGGTTCTCTTGGATATGCACAAATATCCAAAACTCTCTAAAAGGTGATCTGGAAATGGATAGATAAATAAAAAATCCATTTTTGAGCTATTCTACAATTATGACTTGCTGGTTGAAGATTTTGGTGGAAGAGAGTTGGTTCAAAACATTCGGATGGAAGCCTCGACTAAAGAGCCTTGGTTTTGACATTCAGGTTGTTCTGGTAGTATATTGAACATCAGATGTAAGATAGAAAAGTGGTCATCAGATGTATGGCAATTAATATGAATTAGTCAAGCATCAGACATAAAATCAGATGTGATGAGGGACTGAGGAGACGGATATAAAATGTGGTAACTCGTAGATGTGTGCTGCTATCCGGATGTAAATGTAATAATAGTTTAGAGACTGGTCGGATCTGCTGTTGGTTACAGCCTCAGATGTACGTGGCCATGAATGGAATTGTTGTAGACTGGTTTGTCTTTGACCGAATTTTATACCATAATCAGATTAGCATTATGAGATTCTGTATTGATTGTGTCTCAGATATGATTGAACTGAAAGAATATGATTTAGATGGCAAATCAATCAAGAAAATCTGAACAATGGTGAAGAAGTTTGATAACTCATCGGATGTATATTGACACTCGTCGGATGTCAACTGTGGGATGCAAAGGGAATGTAGGGGACATATGTAAGAAAATGCAGTAGTGGAGACAAATGTGTCGGATGCAGATGAAGGTAGAGGATGTCGGATGGAGATCAGCGGATGCAAATGTGTCAGATGCGAATGAAGGTGGTGTGTGTCGGATGGATGTTGGTGGATGCAAATTGTTAGCGGGTGCGAATGGAGGTGGTGTATAAATTGTTAGTGGGTGCAAATGGTTGGCGGATGCAATGGGCATCGGATGAGGTTGGCGGATGCAAAAGTATGTGTGAAAAAATAAATGTGGTCGAAAAGAAATACAAGGAGTTGAAAAAAAAATCAAAACTAGGCCTAAAATGACAGTGGCTCGAAAAAAAATTAGAGATCGAAAAAATTAAATGATATCGAAAACAAACAGGGTATCGAAAAAAAGTAGACAATATAAAAAAAATAAGGGCTCGAAAATGAGGACTCAAAAACATCTTAAGATCGAAAAATGGAAATAAAAAAATAAACTCGAAAAACAAAATTCGAAAAATAAACTCGAAAAAATAAATTTGAAAAAATAAAACTCGAAAAAAGAGAATTCGAAAAAATAAAACTCGAAAAAATAATATCGAAAAATAAAGTTGGAAAAATGAGACTAAAAAAAATAGAATTTAAAAAAATAAACTCGAAAAATAAAACTTGAATAATAAGAATGCGAAAAAAAAGAACTTGAAAAAATCAAAGCTCAAAAAAATATGGGCTCCAAAAAATCTAGAATCGAAAAAAATCCAAAAGTATTGACAAAATTTATAGTGACTCAAAAAAAACTAGAAAAAATTGAGTCGATATAGTATCGAAAAAATCTGATTGTAGATGTCAAAAAAACTCGGATTATTCGAGTCGATACAGTATCAGAAAATTCTGGAAAACATCAAGTCACGTATCGAAAAATCTTAAATATGAAAAAAAATGACAAGGGACTGAAAAATGTCAAGTATGAAAAAACCCATAAGATATTAAAAATTGAAAAAAATTATGAAACCCTTAAAAAAATTTGAAAATATCAAAAAAATACAAAAAAAAAACTCATAAAAACGTCATAAAACTAAAAAAAACCTCGATAAATTTGAAAAGAACTCGGAAAATCTGGAGAACTCAAAAAATTTGAAAAGGTTGAAAAACTCAAAAAAAACTCAAAAATCCGAAGGAACTTGAAAAATTGAAAAATGCGATAAAGTCAAAAAATTTGAAAACATCAAAAAACTAAAAAATTTAAATGGGCGTCGGATGCAAAGTGATCAAGGAGTTAGATGCAAAATTGTGACATGCAAAATATTGAAAAATCGAAAAACTTAAGTCGAGTATCAAAAAATTGAGTATGAAAAATTATAAGGGATCAAAAAAGAAAAAATATAAAAAAAAAAAAACCATCAAAGGTCCAAAACTGTATAGGGATAAAAAAAATGGATCAAAAGAATTAAGGGTCGGATGGAGGGTGGCTCATGCAATGAAAATGGAATGAGGGGTGTCAGATGCAATAGGGTTGTTAGATGAAAACGAATAATGGAAATAACAAAACGTTGGATGTAAGATCTCGAAATTTCCAAAAAATAGAAATACTCGAAAAAATTACAAGAGATTGAAAAATGGAAAGTATCGAAAAATCATAAGCTATAAAAAAAATCCAAACTTGAAAAAACTCAAAAAATTAAAAAAAACGTCGGATGTAATATGGAGATCAGCGGATGCAATTTTAGATGGGCGTCGGATGCAAATGTAGATGAGGGCGATAGATGTAAATGCAGATGAAGGTTGTCGGATGCAACTGAGATGGAAGGGCGTAAGATACAAATTGAGATGGGAATGATCTGTCATATGGAATTTTGGAAGGCACTGGCAGATGGATTCGTCGGCTCCAAAGATAATAGCTCGTCGGTTTGCCCTTTGAAAATGGCATGCAATGGGAACGTGTCAAGGGAGGAGTGGTTTCAAAAAATGTTTGGGAGCAGTGTGTTGGTGGTTTTCGTGAAATCTGTTGGGGGTGTTTGATACAAACGGAACTCAGAGACATGATTGAATGCGTGCTTGGAAAAAAGGTCATGGCAAGATAAGAAGCAGACAATACAAAACAGAATAAACTGGAAGATTCACGGGCATTAACGAGTTCGTGGAGCATAAAATTGAAAAGATGGCGACGAGCGACAACGCAGCGTCAGATTGTTAGAAACTCGAGAAATTCAAAAGTCATGAAAAATTCAAAAATTGAAAAACTTGAAAATTACACTTGAAAAAAATGAAAAATTCGAGAAAAAAGTCCAAAAGTCAGAAAATTCAAAAAAATTGAAAAATTCGAAAAAAATTCGAAAAACTCGGAAAGCTCAAAAAATTCAAAAAAAATTCAAAACTTGTCGTCTCAGAGAGTTTTTGGGTAGGTCATCGGATGCAATCATCAGAGAAAGTCTTGTTGTGCAGTTCGTTGGATGCAATCATCAAACACAATTTTTCTGAAAAAATTGAAAAAATACCAAAAAAATCGAAAAATTACGATAAACTCGAAAAAGCTCTGAGAGTCTCAATTTTTTTTTGAAAGATTCGAAAAATATAAAAAATCAGAAATCTCGTCGAGTGTAGTTGTCGAATTTTTTTTGTGATTTTTGACAGTTGGCGGATGCACGACGACGGACGAAAAACTGGTAAAAATCGAAAAAACTTGAAAATCGAAAAGTCAATAAAAACTCGAAGAAATCGAAAAATCGAAGAAAGTGACAGATGCAAAAATCGAGAAACTCGAATTTTAATTGGCGATGCCTAGAAACGCGAGATAGCGGTGCGACGGTGGGTTTCCAAAAAATTTGGACTAAGTTCGCACAGATTTGACTATTCAATAAAGACATTCTGAACGAATCACAATCTGAAAAACAATAATCTGGAATGCATGCTTGGAAAAATGAGAAACGCAGGACAAGAAATAAACAATCATTAACAAGCAAGAACTGGAAGATGGGCTTGTAAAAAACAAGTTTGATGGATTCGAAATGCAAGAAGACTGCCAATGGCAATCAGCACCAATGTTAGCGCTTGTATCTGTGTCTATATTAGCTCAGAATCTTCTATTATTTGCATAGATTCTACTTTTCATGTAGCACCAACGCTTGTTGGTTCTGCCTGACACAGATCCTATTTCTCAACGGGCCAATACTAGTGCTGAATCTACTATTCAAAGTAGTGCTGAATCTATCAAGAAATCCTTTTTGTATTGTTCTACAATTCTATTTCAGATGGATTCTTTGTTTTTACATACTACAGATTATTATTATTCTAATCTACAGAAACATCAGAGAACTAAACTAAAATTACTCCTACTAGAATTAGAGAATCAACCCAACCTCTTCAAAACTGAAATCACAAGACATACAAAGTGCTTCTTACAACTGTTAAGAAGAACTCCTTAGGGAGCCAGAAACCGAAAAACATCAATAATCAATGGAATGGTAGATCAATCTCCAAGTCCTTTACATCTCTCTGATGCTAACACAAATGGGGATCCTACAAAGTGCTTCTTACAACTATCACTCAACAGTTGTAAGAAGAACTCCTCAGGGAGCCGATAACTAGGAAGCATCTGGATTGAATGGAATGATGGATCAACCTCCAAGCCCTGCACATCTATTTGATACTAACCTTAAAAGAAAATCAACAAGAAATACATTCATACATCAGTACCCAAACTATATGCATGAAGATGGAGCACGGAAGGAAATGCAAGTAGTAGAATCTTTAATTCAAAGAGCAACAACATTTCAGTACATTAGAATCCAATTGTATCATATTTTGGAGTCCATCTCTTACAACAGAGTGAACCCTAATCTATAAGAATTTGAGTTCCACTTCTTACTTGATAATAGAGGCCTCTTTATTAAAAACATAACTCAAGTTGAGATAGTCTGAATTGCTAGCTCCCACATGGCTATCCATCTTTCGGAAAATACCATGGGGCTCATAGAATATTCATTTTAGCCTAGCACTAATCATTCTCATGCTCTTAGAATCGGCTCTCAACTTCATCTCTACTGGAAATCCTTTTTGGGTGATGAGACACTGCATCGATACCTCAGGGGCATGGCATCAGCTAATAGACGGAGATCGCACCTTCGACCAGGACCTTTTATTTGACTCTCACGCAGCCACCATACCTCCTCTCAAATCAGTCCTAACATGCCCGATTAGAGATTGCATCTCCGCCTCACGGCATTTCACCATCTCGCGTCTCTTCTCCACCTCTCACCACTTCACCCCCTAAATCTGATCTCCCAACCACCTTCACAGTTCCTCCTCGCCCAGTGGATAACCTCCTTGATCCTATGACGACGCACAAACATTGGTATCAAATTTTTTTTATGGTACTAGTCTCAGAGCAGCCGGCCCTCTTTGAAAAGCAATGTCCAAACATCACTACCAAAGGCGACTACACATTACCAGGAAAGCTCGAGGAGTACTCTAGAAAATGCTGGCCGATCTCCTTTTGCTCCTACATCCTCAACCGGAATGGAGAAAAGCGGCAATGTTACGCAACCCAGAGCTGATCAAAGAAAATCTCACAGCTCCTACGGTTCTACGGGTAGATCCAGCAAAACATCCAATGCCTACACGACGATCTTGGATAGCCTTGTAAACTCCCAGCATCAAGGCATACAACTTTGCCAATCATAAAGTCAACAAAGGGTTGGAGAACAACCATCGATTTCCAACAAGCACTCAACAGCTCCTAAATCAAGGATTACCTCCTGTGTGTCAAGTGTTGATACTGCACACATGTCTACATAGATGTAGGCAGTCGAATTTCCGTAATTCAATCTTTCTTTGCCCATCTTCAAGCTCTCTCTGGCTCCTCAACATAGGACGAACTATTATTGTTCTCTTGTCTGCTTTGAGCTTGTTTGTTTCTTGGGTTCTGGCGACAGTCCATGACTGTATGACTCTTCTTATGATAGTGGATATACTCAATTTTTGAATTTACCCAACATGAATCGATAGTATGTCCTTTGCATTTGCACCTCATGCATATCTTCCTGTCTCCACTCTGTTGTTTCGACTTTTCTTTGTTCTTCCATTTGCCTTTGCTGGCTCCTTCTGCTTGCTGGTCTCGATTTTGCTTTCGATCTAACTCCCTCTTAGGCTTGAATTGTTTTTTTTGTTTTCTCCTTGTCGATGTAGAGAGCTTGGTCAGAAGCATCCTTGTGATCAAGGTGCTCTCGAGCTTCGACTTCTTCTCAAATCTCGACAACTACCTTTTCGAGTGTCATACTAGGATCCTTTGCTAGTAGCATTCTGCCTGTCTGGAAGGATCTTGGTAAAGCTCTTAATAGATAGGTAAGCTGCTTCTCTACTGATACTGCATTTTCTACTCCAAAATTGTGTAATGAAAGGAATAGATTCTTCATCTTTCTGATAAAGGAAGTGGGGTCTTTGCCATCCCATTGTAGATTTGTCAGCTGATCTTCAAGAAGCATTATCTGACTACGTGATTTTGTCTGAAATCTTGTGAATAAAATATCCCACATCTCTCTTGCATTGGAGAGTATAGCCAGGTAAAGAGTTAGGCTATCCTCGATGGATGATGACAACACGGCTACTGCCTTGGCATTCTTCTCTCTCCATTTGTGTAGCTCCTTGACTATAGTTGTAGGCATCTCCTCGGTGCCATCTACCCAAGGAAATAATCCTTCTCCTTTTAGTATAAGAGAGGTCTTAGATTTCCATGCTAGGAAGTTAGATCCTGATGAGTCGAGAATTGTACAAATCTTTGATGGTATACTGCTTATTGAAGCCATTGCTGTAAATTGTGTTTTCACTTGTTAATGATTCTTTTGTCTTGAATGCTTAGCCTCCTCAATCTGGCTATGTCAAACTATGACAGACTTTGATACCACTGATGGAAATGAAATATCAGCAATCAATCAGGCTTTGATACCACTGATGAAGATTCAGAGAAATTCAAGACTCAAACTACTACTAATATGATTGCTGGACACTTCCTGCTATATCATTCCTACAATCCTCCAGAAAGTAGACAGACACTATTGACCTACGTTATAAAATAATTCAGCATTCAACAAGATTGAACCAATGTGCGGAATAGATAAAACAAGTGAATGAGATACACGAGCAATAACAGACAATAATTCATTCTAGATCAGACAAGATTTGGAATGATATGCGCATAACAACTACAACATCATCTATTGATTCTTTTTGTTTCAAGCACTGCATGACAGACCCACACAACGCATTGGCGTGAGAGAAGTGGTGTTCTCCCACAAATAGTGTCTCGCTTACTAGTGGACTTCTTGGATCTATTGATCCTCTTACAAAATTGTCTCGCTCACAAAGCGTAGACTGTGAAGTTTTTAGCACGTGTGAACTTCACCACACACCCTACAGGATCTTACTGAGGTGTTGTGATTGCACAAGATTGATCAGAGAAAAACCTTGAAAAATCTAGCCTGCTCTCAAGTAGAGAGAGAAAATCAATGATATAAAACTCAAGTAGAGAGACAATGAGTCCAAAACACCAAAATCTCATTATTCACAATATGGCAAAACATGCCAACCTTTTCCTACATGAGAGAGACTTGAATTCCTACAGTGGAGTTGCATGAAAAGTCCACTTAACTAAACTAATTCACCTACTAGAGATCCACATGTGTAACTGCATGCATGGATGTTGCATATATTGCATGTCAACTCATAAAACTGCCTAGACATGTGTAGATCATAGAAACGACTTTGCATGTTGCATGCACTGATTGCATGTGGCTTGCATGCATACAGTACGACATTGCATGCTATCTAAACTTATGCATGTCATCAAAATTGAATCTATATAACTCAAATCCGACCTATACTAGAAGGTTATGTGCTCAATTCACATCCCTTTTATGTACAACATGAAATTTAGTAAAAATAACCATGGACATGGCCCCAAACTTGAGATAGGAAGATAATATTTTAATAATCTTCACACTCCTCCTTAAAATTTATGTTCCTATCAACATAGACTTCGAAATTAGGCCTGTCAAAATATTGGAAAAATCTATCTAATGTTGTGAGTAGGGGTCCTAAAGATGCCAAAGATGAATTAAGCTCTTTTGGCTTAGTAAAGACCCATCTTAGAATAAAATATTCAAGGTAGGTAGAAGTAGAAATCGAGCTACCATAGGAATTGCTATTTGTACTTTACATGCCACATTTAATGCATGAAAAGACTAGGTGGCACAATTAGACATAGTGAGGTGGCTTGAATAAGTTTAGATAGCTTGAGAGGTGGATCCACAACTCCAATTCAACTCAAAGTAGGAGGAGAGTCCATGGATCTATATATATGTGATGTACTCTCATTGAGAATATGATGAAATTTGTGTGTAATGCAAATTTGGAGACAAGCTCTTTGTGCCCTTTCTCTCTACACGAGTTTTGTACTTTCTATTTTCTCTCTCTAGCCGAGTTGAGACATTTATTATGCTTAGTCTTATGTTTTGTTGACAGATCTTGCTTGTAACACAATAATATTTCTTGTATGATCAGCTTCTTATTGACAACCAATGCTAGTCTGATCTTTATGGTATTATTGGGCTTAGGAGATCAAAAGTACATGTGTAGGGCATCCCACACGTGTGAATTCAGCATGGTATCAGAGCCTACCTAAGATTTACAAGCAAATCTAATCAAAAAGTTTGCAGATTTGATCAGATTTCAAGCTAGGAATTGTCTAAATTCTACTTTCTGGCTAGTTTGCAATTTTCTTGTGATTTACAGCTTCAAAGCACTTTGAATGGTCCAGGTCAGGTACTGTAAAAAATTTCAGGTGCTGGCACGTGTGAAATCTGCCCATTTTCAGTTTGGTGGTTCTTTCTCACCTTAGATCCAAATTTCATGCAAATTAGCCCACTAGAAAGCTAGAAATGGTACAATCTTATGCAATTTGAATCATGACAGTTGGATAAGCCAATCAGAAGTTATAAGATTTTGAAGAGTCGTAGGTAGGGTGCCTAGACCTATGGCAAATCGTGTGTACATGTCATTTATTGCTTGAATGATCACAAAAATCATCCAGAAGTTGAACAATCTCATCGATATGTAGACAAAATTTATAGGTTCTAGGCAAATTGTTTCATACAAATAGATTGTATTTGAGTCAATTTGACATTTTTGGAGTATTTCACACGTGTGAAATTTAGAGAACCATAACTTTTGCCATACTTCATCTTTTTTGATGATTCAAATCTTGTTTTAGAGAGATTGTCAAGCTACTGAGATCTATCTCACAGTTTTTTGCTTTGTCTTACATAGAATTTGGTTTTTTGCCCTTGATTGGTTCCTATAGTGAGAAGATAAGCAATTTTTTTCATCCATCTTTTTTTATTTCCATCATTATTTATGACTTCAATGGGTGTCTTTCTATTAGAAGCAATCGAAAGTTTGTCAACCTCCAATTACTCAATTTGGAAGGTTAGAATGGAATTTGTCTTAATACTACAAGATGTGATGGATATTGTACTTGGAATTGAAGGAGAACCACAAATTCCTCCAAAGTACAAAAAGAGAGCTAGGATGGCTCTGCATTATATTAAGATGAATGTCTCAAATGACATCTTAAGAGAAATTGGTGCTTGTACTAATGCCAAAGATGCTTGGGATACTCTCAAGTCCATCTATGAGGCAAAGAATACCTTTAGACTTCTAACACTAAGAAACCAAATTTTTCAAAATGTACAGAGAAGTGATGAATGTGCTTCAGCTTATGTAATGAGAATTAAAGACCTCCATAGAGAATTGTCATGCATAGGAGACTCCATCAACCAAAATGAACTTGTTCAAGTCATACTTAATGGTTTAAAGGAGGAATATGACAATCTTGTTCAGAGTTATGCCATTAAGGAGGAGCTACCAAGTTTGGAAGCACTCCAAAGTGTGCTCAAACTGAGAGAATCAAGACAAGAGTATAAACTCTTGAAAATGGAGAGACTGTCTCTCAACATTGATGGTAAAGCTCTCTTTACCAAAGACAAGCACAAGACAAGAAGTAAGAATCAACACCAATCCTCTTCAAGCAAGAACAATCTTATTTCCAAGGAGAAAGGAGAAGAGGATGAGTCCTCTCAAGCTTCCACATCCAAGAAGAAGAAGAAAAACATCAAGTGTTTCTTTTGTGGCAAGAAAGGGCATTATGCCACCAATTGCTTCAAGAAGAAGAGTCAATTCAAGCAAGCCAACATTTCTAATGAAGAGAAGGAAGATGCTCATGCAAGTGATGGAGAGGGATCTCTTATGGTCTCGAGTTTTTCTTCATCACCTTTCAAGAAGGATGGTTCGTGGTATATCGACAGTGGAGCTTCTTCACATATGTGTAGCTCCAAGCATTCTTTTTCATCCATGTCACCTTATGAAGGAGCCAAGAAGTCCATCTACACAGCAAATGATCATGAGTGTGCTATTGAAGGCATAGGGACCATTCCCTTAAAGCTTTCATCATCAAAAGTTCTTTCTCTGTCTAAAGTACTCTTTGTTCCTGAGTTAACAAAAAATCTTATTAGTGTTGGGCAATTGTTTGATAGTGGACTAGATGTGAATTTCAGTGTTGATACATGTACAATCAAGAAGCATGATGAGATCCTTGCATTTGGGTCTAGATATGGTGGAATCTACAAGCTTGATCCCAAAGAGTATGCTAACTCTTGTGATAGTGCTTTTGTTTCTCATATGCCTTTGGAGGAACTATGGCATGGAAGGTTGGGGCATCCTAACTATAATTCTTTGGTGTCCATGGTCAAGAAATCCAAAGCTATTGGCCTGCCTAATCTTATCTCCAAGAATTTCAAGCCATGTGAGGCTTGTGCCATATCTAAGTCTCATAAGAAGCCTTTTTCAATGTCATCTATCAAGACTACACATCCATTGGAGCTCATACACTCGGATGTGCACTTCTCATCCTCAAAGAGCAAGAATGGTGCTACTTGCTTTGTAACTTTCATTGATGATTTCACTAGATTTACTTGGGTATATCTTCTAGCTTCAAAGTCTATGGTGTTTGACTATTTCCTAAAGTTCAAAGCTCTAGTTGAAAAGCAATTTTCATACAAAATCAAGATTCTTAGAAGTGATGGAGGTGGTGAGTACACTTCCAATAAATTTCATAATTATTGTGAGCTCGAAGGCATTAAAAGGGAGTGTTCTTGTGCATATACACCTTCTCAAAATGGGGTGGCTGAAAGAAAGAAGAGTACATTATGTGAATGTGCCAAAACCATTAGAATTGAGACATCCTTGCCAAAAGACTTTTGGGGTGAGGCCATCAATTGTTCAAACTATCGTTGCAATCGACTCCCTCATGTTGCACTCGGAGGAAAGTCACCATATGAAGCATTTTATTTGAAGAAATCTAAGGTTGATCACCTTAGAGTATTTGGATGCATATGCTTTGTCCATATTCCCTTGGAAATGAGAAAGAAGGATGATCCTTGTGCAAGCAAAGGAGTAATGGTTGGATATTCATCCAACAAGAAAGCCTATCGAATCTACATGCTCTCTCCTTCTAAAGTAATTGATAGTAGAGATGTAGTTTTTCATGAAGAAGAAAAGTCCAATCTTAGAGGGGCCGAGATCAAGCAACCTCAAAATCTATCACCTTTTGTTGTTGAAGACAATCAACATATGGAGGAGTCAAGATTTGAAGACGGAAGTCCTCGGATTTTCACTCCTAGAAGATCCATGAGGGAGAGATCCGAGCCCAAGAGGCTCACTTATGATGACAAAGGAAAACAAGTGGATCTTGATTCCACTTATGCTTATTTTGTTTCTCATGAGGAGCCCAAAGATGTTCTAGAATCCCTCAATACCAAGGAGTGGTATGAGGCCATGAAGATTGAATATGATGCCTTGATCACCAACCACACATGGGAGCTAGTGGATCCACCACCTAACATGCATATCATTGGATGCAAGTGGGTGCTCAAGATCAAGTACAATCATGATGGCTCCATCAACAAGTACAAGGCAAGATTATGTGTTAAAGGCTTTGCACAAATATATGGCCTTGACTATGAAGAAACCTTTGCTCTTGTAGCAAAGATGGTGACAATAAGAATCATAATCTCTCTTGCCTTATTTTTTAAGTGGAAACTGTTTCAACTTGATGTCTCCAACGCTTTTTTTGAATGGCTATCTTGAGGAGGAGATATACATGGAACAGTCTCAAGGATTTATCAAGGATAAATCTAAGGTGTGTTTGCTATTTAGAAGTCTTTATGGCTTGAAGCAAGCACCTAGATCATGGTATTCAAGACTC
The DNA here is from genome assembly GCA_029204225.1 of Diphasiastrum complanatum. NCBI lineage: Eukaryota > Viridiplantae > Streptophyta > Lycopodiopsida > Lycopodiales > Lycopodiaceae > Diphasiastrum > Diphasiastrum complanatum. Next base: position 80,180,795 of record CM055094.1, read on the forward strand.
AACAACTTTCTACTTTCATTAGGATTTGTGCTTAGTGACTATGATCCTTCTATGTACTTAAAGTTTGATGGTAGTAATATTGTCATTCTTCTAATCTATGTAGATGACATTATTCTTAGTAGAAGTTGTTTGATGCTAGATCAAGAAACCAAAAATGCATTAGGAAAAGAATTTAAAATGCAAGATCTAGGAGAGATCCATTACATTTTAGGCCTTGAGATTGATTTTCATGAAGAGTATGCTTTTATTTGTCAATCTAGATATGTCTTTTCTATGTTGAGAAAATTCAATATGCAAAATTGTAAAGGCATAGATACTCCCATGGAGCAACATGTAAAAGATCCTATTAAAGGTGATGAAAGATCCTTTGAGGACATCACACTTTATAGGAGTCTTATAGGCTCTTTAATGTGGCTTACTATCACTAGACCCGATTTGAGCTATTGTGTGCACAAATTGAGTCAATTTATGTAAGATCCCGATCCAACATTGGAAGATGGCCAAGAGAGTTTTAAGTTATGTATCTTCTACTCAAGATTATGGTTTATTGTACAAGAATGAAGATCTAACCATTGTTGGCTATTCGGATTCCGATTTTGCAAGTGATAAAATGGATCGAAAGTCCATTAATGCATATACTATCTTTCTTGGAGGCAATATTGTGTCTTGGCTTTCAAAGAAGTAAGATACCATATCTCTATCATCTTGTGAGGCCGAGTACAAAGCACTCACTACAACAACTAAAGAGGTGCTTTGGATCAAGAGGTTAATCATGGAGCTAAAATGCATCAAAGAGGATGATCTTCCCTTGATCAAATGTGACAACATATTGGCACAAGCTCTTGCAAACAATCCTATTTTTCATGCAAGAAGCAAGCATATAGAAGTGGCACACCATTTTGTAAGGGAAAAGCTCATTGGAGGTGAAATCAACTTAGAACATGTTGACACATCTTCATGTATTGCTGATCTTCTCACAAAGCCACTTTGCAAAAGTGCCTTCTCAAAGCATAGGTCTAATCTTGGTCTTATCTCAAGATCGATGCTTGATCCACATTAGATACATTTTTAGGAGGAGTCTCAAAATATTGGAAAAATCTATCTAATGTTGTGAATAGGGGTCCTAAAGATGCCAAAGATGAATTAAGCTCTTTTGGCTAAGTAAAGAACCATCTTAGAATAAAATATTCAAGGTAGGTATAAGTAGAAACTCGAGCTACCATAGGAATTCCCATTTGTACTATACATGCCACATTTAATGCATGAAAAGACTAGGTGGCACAATTAGTCATAGTGAGGTGGCTTGGATAAGTCTAGATAGCTTGAGAGGTGGATTCACAACTCCAATTCAACTCAAAGTAGGAGGAGAGTCCATGGATCTATATATATGTGATGTACTCTCATTGGAAGATGATGAAATTTGTGTGATGCAAATTTGGAGACAAGCTCTTTGTGCCCTCTCTTTCTACACGAGTTTTGTACTTTCTATTTTCTCTCTCTAGCCGAGTTGAGGCATTTATTATGCTTAGTCTTATGTTTTGTTGACAGATCTTGCTTGTAACACAATAATATTTCTTGTATGATCAGATTCTTATTGACAACCAATGCTAGTCTGATCTTTATGGTATTATTGGGCTTAGGAGATCAAAAGTACATGTGTAGGGCGTCCAGTGAGATTTCTCTTCCAATGACTTTTTCTCTTACAAAATGATGAGCTACTTCAATGTGTTTGCTCCTTGCATGGAAAACTGGGTTATTTGCAAGAGCTTGGGCAGAAATGTTGTCATTCTTGATAATTGGAAGATCTTCATCTGCATAACACTTTAGCTCCAAAAGTAGTCTTTTGATCCATAAAACCTCCTTTGTTGTTGTTGTAGAAATTTGTACTCAGCTTCAGAGGATGATAAGGAAATAGTTGCTTGTTTCTCTGATAGCCAAGAAACCAAGTGTGAAATATTCAACTAGTTTCATCACATTTTGCAATATTTTCATATTTGGCATATTGAGGCCAAAACTTGTTTTAGACTTAGAGGTGGACTTTTCAAAGTTCATTAGTCTAAATTTCATTTGAATAAACACTTTTTGAAAGTGTGGGAAAGATAGAATGCGAGTTTGAGTAGATTCAATTTGAATAAGTTGGGTACATTGAATCTAGACCCAAAATTGGTAGGATTAGCATTTTGTTGGGAAAGCCAAGTGGCCAAATAGGGTTTGGACCTGCTATAAAAGGATGTAACTCATGGAGAGAGTCATCTTCTCTCTTCTCTATCTCATTTCATGCTTATACATGGTCCTCTTGGGTTCTACTATCCATTGGTGCACTATCTTGGTGATTGCTTGCAATTCTATGTGTAGAATGATCTATATTTGCTATTTTTGGATCCACACGTGTGAAATATAGTAGCTTTCTGATTTTGTACGGACAGCAACAGTAAATAGTCATTTCATTCAAGTTTGATCAAGTTCTGTTAGTGTTTGCATCTCAAATTGTGTGTAGATGCTAATTTTTCTACATTGGTGAAATTGGTAATGTATTTCTCTTTCTAACCAAAGATCATTCAAGTAGATTGGATCTTAAGGATCTGAAATCTTTCACATGGTATCAGAGCTTGTGTTTCAGGTTATGAAGGAGGAAATCAGATCTACCAATGATCTGGTGAAGATATCAAGTCTAGAGCATGCTAGAGAGGATTCTACACCAAAATCGGATTTTTTGCTTTTGTAGATTGGATCTTTTGTAGATCAAAACACTAAATAGGTCAATATACTTGTTCAATTCCATTTTCTAAATTCACATGCTGGATTTGGCCGATTTTTGGATCATTGGTTCAGCCTAAGTGGTGGCTTATAGATTGCATATCAAATTTTCAGCATTTGCATGTAGATTTGGAATAGTCAATTTTTTGTGATTTTGTCAAAACCCTAATTTTGATTGGATCTCTAGATAGTGAGGTTGCTGGACTTCATTTGAGTGTATTTTAATCTTAGGAAGTGGCAAAAGTCATTAGATTGAGGATAGATCATAGGTTGATCAAGATTCCATGATTCTATGTGTTGATTTGCTTGGATAAGTGCTAGAAGAGAATTTGTGAGATAGTTTCAAATCTTGGTGATTTCTTTTGAAAGCATTTGTTGTTGTTCAAAGGAGTGCTTTGTTCATTGAAACAGGTTGAAAGAGAAGATCAGGTCATTGCTACATGGCAACCTCAATTGGAGTCATGTTGGAAGCCAATGATAGGCTTACCTCAAGTAACTATTCATTATGGAAAGTGAGGATGGAGTCACTTCTTGAGATGAATGATGTTTTGGATATTGTTGTAGGTTTGGAGGAGAGACCAGCAATACAACAGGTTGACTTTTCAAAGTTCATTAGTCTAAATTTCATTTGAATAAACACTTTTTGAAAGTGTGGGAAAGATAGAATGCGAGTTTGAGTAGATTCAATTTGAATAAGTTGGGTACATTGAATCTAGACCCAAAATTGGTAGGGTTAGCATTTTGGTGGGAAATCCAAGTGGCCAAATAGGGTTTGGACCTGCTATAAAAGGATGTAACTCGTGGAGAGAGTCATCTTCTCTCTTCTCTATCTCATTTCATGCTTATACATGGTTCTCTTGGGTTCTACTATCCATTGGTGCACTATCTTGGTGATTGCTTGCAATTCTATGTGTAGAATGATCTATATTTGTTATTTTTGGATCCAAACGTGTGAAATATAGTAGCTTGCTGGTTTTGTACGGACAGCAATTGTACATAATCATTTCATTCAAGTTTGATCAAGTTCTATTAGTGTTTGCATCTCAAATTGTGTGTAGATGCTGATTTTTCTACATTGGTGAAATTGGTACTGTATTTCTCTTTCTAACCAAAGATCATTCAAGTAGATTGGATCTTAAGGATCTGAAATCTTTCACACCAAGTTCCCTCCAAGAAATATAGTTTAAGCACTTGTGGATGTGAATTTGAAAAAGCAATCAAAGTCAGATATTCTCCCTTGTAGAATAATCCATAATCTAAGGTAGAAGATATATACCTCAAGATTCTTTTAGCCAACTTCGAGTGATATAACTTTGGATCCTACATGTGTTGACTTAGCTTATGAACACAAAAGCTTAGATCAGGCCTAGTCACTGTTAACCAAATAAGTGAACCAATAAGACTCCTATAAAGAGTGATGTCCTCAAAGGATTTTTCATCATCTTTCATAGGAACTTTTACAATGTGCTCCATAGGTGTCCATCTGAAATTTCTTGAGCATGGAAGTGCATACCTACTTTGGCTTATAAATGCATGACCTTTCCAAAAATTTATTTCAAGACCTAGAATATAGTGAAGAACTCCTAAGTCCTGCATCTTAAACTCAGTACCAAGGGCATGCTTAGTTTCTTCAACTAGCTTCTCATTATTTTCACAAAGAATGATATCATCTATATAGATGAGAAGTATAATTACAAACTTATAATACAGAGAAGGGTCATATTCACTTAGACAAAATCCAAGTGATATGAGATAGGAGTTGAGCCTTGCATACCAAGACCTTGGTGCTTGTTTCAGTCCATAGAGACTTTTGAGCGAAAGACAAACTTTTGATTCATCACCTTCTTTCACAAAACCTGGAGGTTTCTCCATGTAAATCTCCTCCTCAAGGTAACCATTGAGAAATGCATTAGAAACATCAAGCTGGAACATACTCCAATTGTGAAAACATGCAAGAGATATAAGTATTCAAATTGTTACCATCTTTGCAACTGGTGCAAAGGTGTCTTCATAGTCAAGACCTTTGATCTATGAGTAGCCTTTGGCACAAAGTCTTGCTTTATACTTATTGATAGATCCATCATGATTATACTTAATTCTAAAAACCCACTTACATCCAATCACATGCATGTTGTTTGGTGGCTCCACAAGCTCCCATGTGTTGTTTGACATCAAGGCTTCAAACTCTTGGGTCATTGCTTCAATCCATATCTTGGATTGAAGAGCTTCTTGGACATCTTTAGGCTCTTCATATGATATGAAGAGAGCATGATAGGAAGTTTCACCTTCCACTTGCCTTCCTTCTTCATCATATGTGAGCCTCCTTGGTTCAGATCTTGCTCGTGTAGATCTTCTTGCTGTGGTAGCCTGAATTTGCTCCTCCTCAAGCCTCGGCCTCACCACCTCTTGAGCAGCATCAAGATTGATGATTGATCTTGCATGAGAGATTGTTCAACTACAAAAGGAAGTTGAGGAGCTGCGAGCCGATGTTGCAAATAAAAAAATCCAAATTTTAACAAAACAATATATATATATATAGTGGAATCTGGCATATTGTGAGAGACAGAATGAGAGGGGATGTGTGATTCTGAGTGATTTGCAGGTTGTGCTTAACTGTCGAGTGGTAGTTGCAGACTACATTATAAAAAACCTCTAAATTAGTTAGGTTGTGTGTGAAGTTGACTGTTTAGTCACACTAGTACCAAATTATTATCAAGCAATTGGTTAAATCATTATTAAAAACACAAAGGTTGTACTAGCCACCTGTATCAAATATCATTTGATAACTATTCATTCATCTTTTACACAAAATGATATTTTCATGAGTATAACATCTCTAAATCTCTCTATTTGGAGAACGACATCTCAAATACTACATTAAATATCTAATAATCTATCCAGTGAGCGACGACAATGAACTTGAAGTAGGCCGATTTCACATTTTACTTACTGGATTTGGGTGACTTTAATTGCATTAGAAAGGTCTCATTGAAGACTACTATATCAAGTTTGTAGCATTTGTGTTATGTCCGTGACCAATACATAGGATTCAATATACTCCTAGTCTTGGATACACGGTACTCCAACGAAACAAGCTATTTGTTATGCCACGTCATACTGGACATGACTCGAAAGTAACTAATATTCTTGTGAGGCCCAGAACACACTAAATGGAGTTAGTACAAGGTTTGGGACCAGTGCACGTGTAGGGTTATGAATAGCAATTCTATGAATAGAGGATCCAAGCATAGAGACTCTATTTTGGAAAATCTATGTATAGGAGAGTTAGGACCTTGCATGTCTATGTGCACAGGTGGTTCATGGCTCTATAAGAAGAGGCAAAGCTCTCACTCTACTTTCATGCTTCCTATTCCTTGGCTTGGGGGTGAAGCTTCTAGAGTTTGATTGGATGCTTCTACTTGGTTGGGTGGTTTCTCCATAATGTGTTTTCCATTGTGTTTGTCTTGTAAGTAGGATCTTGAGGAGATTCTCTTATAGTGGTATCAAAGCCAGGTTTCGATTTTGGGAACTGTGGATTATGGGCCCACCATGCTTCCGCTGTGCACTCTAATCTTCGTAAGCCTTGCTCTGATACCACTATAAGGGAAGCTCCTCAAGATCCTACTTACAAGACAAACACAATGGAAAACGCACTATGGAGAAACCACCCAACCAAGTAGAAGCATCCAATCAAACTCTAGAAGCTTCACCCCCAAGCCAAAGAATAGGAAGCATGGACCTCTTGAACTTTGACTTGTCACACATCAAACTAACTAAAGACACTTGTCAAGAACCTATTTAGCTTGAGTTTTTCGCTCGTGCTTTTGGCCTAATAATGACAAAACAAGTGTACTTCACTAATTGACCTCTAAAGCCAAAAATGGCTCAATCTACTAATGACACCTAGAAGCTTGACTATGAGACTTTATGAGACCCCTATAACAAACATTTCTAATTTATTTTACAGTTCTCCACACGTGGGAACATCCTCCACACATGTGAGATTCACTCACAAACTTCTAACATAAGAATACCAAGCTAGATTTTTGCCAATTTCTCACACTCCTCCTCAAAAAATAGCTTGGAAAGGTTCTAGATCATTTCAGAAGTTTGTAAAGCTTTTTGAATGGATCCTTTGGTATGCATAAGAAGTGAAGATCAGCCAAGGGATCCATCATAGTAGCACCCTCACATATCCATGATAAGATTTCCCTGGTAGAAATCATTTGCCAAAAACTTTGAAGACCATTCCACCAATATGCCACTATGTCCATGTGCTTCCTCCATGCTTGATGATGGCCTTTGATTTGAAATCTCCACTTTCATGATGGATGCACCATAAATAGAGAAATATGAGGCTTCCAAGCCTCATAAAGATCATAAAGATCAATTTCATAAGATGTGAAAAAATGATGATCATCAAGATTATGCTTTTGAAATAGAGAGTGTATAGACACTAAAGGCCTCCTTGATGGATGAGTATCCAATCATGATCCATGAACTTCGATCAACTTTCCTCCTTGTTTCAAAGAGAACATGTGCAATGCAAGCACTACCAAGTTCACTAAGGTGATCAACCTTAGGCTTCATCTTGAATAAAACTTCATATGGTGTTATTCCCTCAAGAGCTTCAATACTCCTCAAAGCTTTGATCTTCAATGAGAATTGCTCCTTAGCATATGCTTTGAATAATAAAGAATAATCATACACCATAAATTTTGAAGAGAGAAGATATGTGCATCTTGTGTGATCATCCTCCTTTGAAAGATTGGACATATAAGAAACATCAAGAGAGTTTGCACTCTCACTTGGATCCAATTTGTAGATGCCTTCAAATGTTGATCCATATACAAGGATCTCATCATCCTTCTTGATCACACAATTGTCAATATGGAAATTGACATCAAGGCCACTATCAAGAAGTTGGCCAACACTTAAGATGTTCTTTGTAAGATTTGGGACAAAAAGAACATTGTTGAGAAAGAGATCTTTAGAAGATGCAAGCTTCAAGGGAATAATCCCTACTCCTTCAATATTGCACTCATGCTCACTTGCAATGTACATGGTCTTCTTTACTCCATCATGTAAAAATTACAGCAAATAAGGATCCTAAAACACTTGAAATGATGAGGGAAACAATAGATTATGATTTCATAAGATTAGCACAAGTTGAACCATCAAAATCCATCAAAAATCTATGCTTGAACCTCACTAAATGGCCCAAATCCTTGAAGAAGGCTTCACACGTGTGAAAGTACGGCCTCCCACAGTCTGAGTACTGTACACCAGACCTACATTCAATCCTATAATCATTAGTAATCACAAGTACTCAAACAATTATGAACATAGAGAGCAATTGCACCATTATGAGAGAAAAAACATGAAATTGCTTGATTGATTTTGGTGAGATATCATCACCTATATATACATGATCCATCACGGTTTTGGGCAGGTATGAGTAGCCCTAAACCTATCCCTAATGCTAATTTTGGTGGATCTTTCATACCTACCAAGTTAGGGTTGGAATCTTGGAGATCCCTCAACAATGCAAAAATTACCAAAAATAGCTCCTATTTTTTCTCCCTTGTATCTAAGCATAATTTGGACTCATTCCAAAGGTTCTAACACTTAGGTCTACTTGAGAAAATCCTTATGAATGGAATCCTATGCTATTTGGCACGTGTGACAAGCCACATCATGACCATCTAACTATTTACAAGTCATATGACCAAAACTAGTCAAGCTAGAATTGTGAATTTTTAACACTCCTCCTCACTATCTAGCTTGGTTCAATCATTGCTTTACTAATCACTCCAAGTGATGATCTGAACTTCATAAAATGTGTCTTTTGAAGTGGTTTAGTAAGTAGATCAGCTACACATTCATTGCTTGGAACATGCTCCAAAGCAATCTCCTTGGCTTGCACCATTTCTCTCACAAAGTGATGGCATATCTCAATGTGCTTAGATCTTGCATGGAAGATTGGGTTAGATGCAAGGTGTTGGGCTGATATATTGTCATTGTAGATGATTGGTTCCTCCTCTGAATCCATGATCTTTAGTTCCACCAATAATCTCTTGATCCAAAGTACCTCCTTTGTAGTGGTTGTCAAAGCTTTGTACTCGGCCTCGGTTGAAGATAGAGATATAGTTTCTTGCTTTTCTGAAAGCCATGAAACCACACCTTCTCCTATGAAAGTTGATTAGGCACTTGTTGATTTCCTATCCCTCTTGTCCCCTGCAAAATCTGAATCACTAAATGCATGAAGGTTAATCACATCTCCTCTATATAGAATCCCAAAATCCAATGTACCCGAGATGTATCTTAGAATCCTCTTAGCCTTTTTCCAATGGATATTCAATGGCTTTTGCATGGATTGGCTCAACCTACATACACTAAAGCTAAGATCTGGTCTAGTTATAGTGATCCACATTAAGGAACCTATAAGTTGCCTAAACAAAGTGATGTCCATGAAGGATCTTTCATCATCTTCATTTGGCACTTTTACATCTTGCTCCATTGGTGTGTCAACACTTTTGCATACTTCCATCTTAAACTTCTTCAAAAGACTTTGAGCATAGTTTACTTGACTTATAAAGATAAAATCAGACCCTCTTAGTACTTCTATGCCTAAGATGAAGTGAAGACACCCTAGATCTACCATCTTGAACTCTAAGGATAGATCTATCTTGATTTTTTCAATACCATCAACACTATTTCCACTAATGATGATGTCATCTACATAAATGAGTAAAAGTACAATACCAACATCATCAAACTTAATGTAAAGAGTGGGATCATATTCACTTTGAACAAAAGAAAGTGAAATAAGATAGCAATGTAGGCTTGAATTCCAAGATCTCGAGGCTTGCTTCAAGCCATAGATGCTTCTTTGGAGATGGCATACTTTGTTCTCCATTCCATGCTTGATGAACCCTTGTGGCTGCTCCATATAGATATCCTCTTCCAAAAAACCATTCAAGAAAGCATTAGAGACATCCATTTGACATATAATCCATCCAAAATGTGATGCAAGTGCAATGATTAGTCTTATTGTGACCATCTTGGCCACGGGTGCAAAAGTTTCCTCATAGTCTATCCCTCTCTCTTGAGCATAACCTTTTGCAACTAATCTTGCTTTATGTTTGTTAACACTCCCATTTGCATTCAACTTAAGCTTGAAGACCCACTTGCATCCTATTACATTCCTTTGATGTCTCTCAACAAGCAACCAAGTTTCATTCTCAATCAAGGCATCATACTCATCCAACATAGATTTATACCATTCTTTGGAGTTCAATGCATCTTCAACATTAGACGGTTCTTCAAAACTAGATAAAGCATAAGAAGTGGATGAGATACCCTCAACTTGCTGTCCTTTGCCTTGATATGTGAGCCTTGATGGCTCCACTTTTGCCCTTGAAGATCTCCTTGGTGTGATAGGTGGGTTTGGTGCTTGCTCCTCCATGAGCTCCTCCTCAAAACCAAGATCTTGCTCCTCGGCCATCTTCTTCTTGATTGTTGGAGCACTTGAGCCTTCTTCAAGCATATGAATATGATGTTCATCAAAGATGACATCCCTTGAAACAACAAATTTGTTCAAGGATGGGAGATAGAGTTTGTAGCCCTTGCTTGAGCTTGCATATCCAAGCATGATCCCTCTTGTGGAAGATGGATCCTCCTTGGTTCTTGTTTCCAATGGCACATGCACATAACATATACACCCAAAAACTTTCAAGTGATTAAGATTGGGTTTCTTTCCATACAACATCTCATAAGGAGTTTTGCCTTCAATTGCTTTGCAAGACACCCTATTCATCAAGTAGTTTGCACATACAAGAGACTCACCCCAAAAGGATTTGGGCAAACAAGCATCTAATCTTAAAGCCTTAGAACATTCACATAATGTTCTATTCCTTATTTCAGCAACTCCATTTTGTTGAGGAGTGTAAGGACAAGAAGTCTCTTTCTTGATCCCTTCCTCCTCACAAAAGGCCTTGAACTCATTGGAGATGAATTCTCCACCATTGTCACTTCTAAGAATCTTGATGCTATGATTATGATGCTTTTCCACAAACAACTTGAACTTTACAAAAGTATCAAATACTTGAGACTTGAAAGAAAGTAAGAACACCCAACAATATCTTGAGTAGTCATCAATGAAGGTTAAAAACATGGATGAACCTCCACTAGATTTCGTGCTAGCAATGTGCACATCCGAGTGTATGAGTTCAAGAGGATGAGATGACTTTGTGATGGAGTTAGGAAACACCTTCTTATGTGCCTTGGATAAGGCACAAGCTTCACAAACCTTGTCTTCCTTCCCAATAGACCTTGGTAGGCCTAAAGCATACTCCTCCTTGATCATAGCCTCCATGGAACCCGAGTTGACATGTCCAAGTCTTTTGTGCCATAAAGTAAAGGTAGATATCTTGCTCTTCTCGGCCAACATGACAACATTAGTACCCACAAATGCATCCAGCTTATAAAGTTTGCCAAGTCTAGTGCCCTTATCCACTATCTTACCCTTCTTCTTGATGAAACATTCATTTGAAGCAAAGTCAACATTGAAACCATTGTCTACCATTTGGTCAACACTTAGTAGATTCTTTGTTATTGTAGGAATGTACAAAACACCTTCTATGTTGATCTTTTTGGAAGATCCTAAACAAAGGGGAATGCTACCAACTCCTTCAATCTTACAAGCTTCATCATTTGCTGTATACATAGACTTTATAGGTCCATCATAAGATAAGAGAGAAGAGAAAAACTCCCTTTTACTAGTCATGTGTGAACTAGCACCCGAGTCAATCCACCAAGGATCTTCTCCTTTGAAGCTTGTTGAAGAAAATATGGACATCATGAGAGAGTCCTCATGTGAACTCTCCTCCTCCTCCTCTTTGCTCATGTTGGCTTGGCTTTGATCTTGCTTCCTCTTGAAGCATTCCGAGGCATAATGCCCCATCTTGCTACAATAGTAGCACTTCACCTTTGATTTGTCCTTCTTGACTTTGGTGGTTGATGGAGATGCCTTTGGGGGTCCTTCTTGATCCTCAAGCTTTGTAGACTTCTTGAATGTTGATCCTTTGCCTTTGGACTTGCCTTTGCCTTTGGTGAAGAGAGCTTGGTCATCTCCACCTTGGATGGAAAGCCTATCCATCCTCTCTTGCATTTGGCTCCTTCTTGATTCCTCGGCCATGAGTGTGCCTTGGAGTTCTTCAAGTATGGGTAGCTTACCCATAATTGCATATCCCTAAACCAAACTGTCAAATTCAAAGCTTAGTCCATTCAATATGAGTTGAACAAGCTCTTCATCCTTGATAGGGTCACCTATAAAGGCTAGCCCTTTGTTCAATTCCTTTACTCTTAGGACAAAAGTATGTGCACTCTCTCCTTTCTTTTGATAGCTTCTATAGATTTGATTCTTCAAAGCTAACATTCTAGTTTGGTTCTTGGATTCATAGACCTTTTGCAAAGTCTCCCAAGCATCTTGAGCTGAAGTGCAATCTCCTACCTCTCTTAAGAGTTCATTTGCAACATTCATTTTTATGCAATGTAGTGCAACATTGCACCTCTTGATGTATTTGGCTTTTTCTTGAGGATGAATAGGTCCACCCTCCTTACCATTTACAATTTCCATCAGATCTTGCATGATCATGATAGATTCCATTCTAACTTTCCATATGGAATAGTTAGTTTTGTTGAGCCTTTCATTAGTATCCAAAAGACATGCATTTATAGATGCCATCTAGTCTCCTAATCAAGGACTTGACACAAATGAAGGTTACTTCTATTGATTTGATTGAAGGTCTACCTTATCCCACTTCTTAGTGACCTGAAAATATCAGTAATAGACTTCCTATAAAGATCTAAGAATGATCTCTAACAAAATCAAGTCATAGAATACTAGAAACAATGCACTTGCTTGATTGAAGTAGACAATACTAGTAGAATTGCCCCTCTTTCTATAAAGAACATTAAAGCTTCCAAATGATCTGATCAAGAGTGAATTTCAGCAACCTAATATACTTCCAAAATCACTTGTAAAAGATCTAAATGGAACTTAATGAGGATGCAACACAATCTACTATCCAATCACAAGCAAAAAATGATCAAAATTGATGAAAAATTGATCTAATTTGGTGCATAAGTCAAGCAATGGTTGGACTGAACCTAAATCACTTTAGGAGGTGTATACTACACCTTAAAACAGCCTTGAAGAGTCCCCAAAACTCTGATCTTCCCTCTCCTTGAATGCTAGAAAGCCTTCTCTATGAAATCACCTCCAAAACTCGCTTAGAAATCAATGCTTGGAGCAAGCAAAACTTGCTATCTTGGTAATGTGAATTGAATTCAACTTTGCCTCTGGTTTTAGACACCTAAACACCTGCAAATGAAGTCACACAACACCAATCTCCAATGTATTTGACTCACTTTGAGTTCTAGAATCAATACTAGATGCTAAGATCCAATCTACACAAGATTTAGATCAAAAATTGTGATCAAATTGAATGAAAACCAAGGATTTAGCTCATTTCAGCCTTTAGGCTCTGATACCATGTAAAAATTACAGCAAATAAGGATCCTAAAACACTTGAAATGATGAGGGAAACAATAGATTATGATTTCATAAGATTAGCACAAGTTGAACCATCAAAATCCATCAAAAATCTATGCTTGAACCTCACTAAATGGCCCAAATCCTTGAAGAAGGCTTCACACGTGTGAAAGTACGGCCTCCCACAGTCTGAGTACTGTACACCAGACCTACATTCAATCCTATAATCATTAGTAATCACAAGTACTCAAACAATTATGAACATAGAGAGCAATTGCACCATTATGAGAGAAAAAACATGAAATTGCTTGATTGATTTTGGTGAGATATCATCACCTATATATACATGATCCATCACGGTTTTGGGCAGGTATGAGTAGCCCTAAACCTATCCCTAATGCTAATTTTGGTGGATCTTTCATCCCTACCAAGTTAGGGTTGGAATCTTGGAGATCCCTCAACAATGCAAAAATTACCAAAAATAGCTCCTATTTTTTCTCCCTTGTATCTAAGCATAATTTGGACTCATTCCAAAGGTTCTAACACTTAGGTCTACTTGAGAACATCCTTATGAATGGAATCCTATGCTATTTGGCACGTGTGACAAGCCACATCATGACCATCTAACTATTTACAAGTCATATGACCAAAACTAGTCAAGCTAGAATTGTGAATTTTTAACACATCATAAGGCATAATAGATGAAAAAGAGTGCTTGGAGCCACACATATGTGAAGATGCTCCACTATCAATATACCATGAGTCATCCTTGTTGAAGGTGGAAGAGGAGAAGCTTGATGCCATAAGAGAGCCTTCTCCATCACTTACAATATAGTCTTCCTTCTCATTAGAGATGTTGGCTTGCTTGAGTTGATTTTTCTTCTTGAAGCAATTGGTGGCATAATGGCCTTTCTTGCCACAATAAAAGCACCTCATCTTCTTCTTCTTCAAACTTGAAGTAGAAACATGAGAGGTGTCCTCCTCCTCTCCATCTTGGTCATTGGCTTTGTCATTAGGGAAGTGCTGGTGTTGCTTCCTACTCCTCTCCTTGTGCTTGGCAAATAGAACTTTGTCATCATTATTATGATTGAGTGATAGCTTGTCCATCCTCAAGAGTTTGTACTCTTGTCTTGATTCTTCAAAAATAAGCACACTTTGCAGGGCCTCCAAACTTGGTACAATCACCAATCTCTCTCAAAATCTCATTAGAGACATTCATCTTGACCAAGTGAAGAGCAATCCTAACTCTCTTCTTGTATTTTTGTACTTCTTGAAAGACTTGAGGCTCCTCAATCCCAAGTACAATGCCCATTACATCTTGGAGTATCAAGATTGACTCCATTCTAACCTTCCAAATAGAATAGTTGGAGGTAGATAGTCTTTCACTAGATTCCAATAGGGTTACAAAGAGAAAACTATACATATAGTAAAAGCCCCAACATGCATGGGCTCGACAAGTGTCAACTCACTGAAATAGGCGCCTATCTAACTAATGTGCCCAACATGGTCTAAAAGACTAACAAACTTAGGACATGCCCCTGAGTATAGCACATGCCTTAAAAAATACACTGTATAGGCTAATTTCCCTATGTGTGGCTACCTGGCTAACCCAAGTAGCCGTCTACGGGACAACTGCCCGACTGATATAACGATAGTGGGTCACGTCCTGATCACTACTGAAAACAGTAAATTGACTTACTATACATTTATTACAGTATCACATTTAGAGCTTACATAAAATGTATATCACATTAATTCTGATTTCTATCTAAAACAAATTGGCTAAGACCTCAAATCAGAGAACTTCAAGAATGAATTTGCATGATCCTCACACATGACCGTACATCAGATTCCATACAGTACCTATTCAGGTTCAATCAATGTACTATTGATCTCCTTTGATCCAAAAAAACTACAAGTTAGCTAGAAAAACGGATCTTGACAGTTTCTAGCTTAATGTTGGTGGAAAACTTTCATACTAATGAATGGAAATTCATTAGTATGAAATTCATGTTAACCTTAGGTAGGCTCTGATACCATGTTGATTTCACATGTGTGGAGTGCCCACTACATGTGATTATGATCTCCTAAGGTGTGTGGATGCACAATGATAAAGATTAGATTGAGATTCAAGATCTATCTAGCTCTGAATGGCAAAAACACACTACTACATGCATTAACTCACTTCCAAAGTGCATACACACATGTGGGAAGTGTTCCAAAATAAAAACTAAGTACAAAAATAGCCAGCTCTCAAGTAGAGAGAGAATCCAACCAATAGCTCTCGGGTAGAGAGAGAAAGAAACAAAAAACTTAGATCCAAAATCTCACTTGATCTCAAAATCAATTAGCATAGAATGAGTAGTACAATGATACTAGTAGATCCATGAGCTATTCCACACTCAAAGATGATTGGACCTCACATTTACAACCTCCTAATCCTATTGGACCATTGGTCCATCCATCTCTCCATTATATTGGACCATTCTCAAGCATATCTCAAATCCTATTGGACCAATGGTACTTCCACCTCTTAAGTCTATTGGACCTCTTGAACTTTGACTTGTCACACATCAAACTAACTAAAGACACTTGTCAAGAACCTATTTAGCTCGAGTTTTCCACTTATGTTTTTGGCCTAATAATGATAAAACACGTGTGCTTCACTAATTGACCTCTAAAGCCAAAAATGGCTCAATCTACTAATGACACTTAGAAGCTTGACTATGAAACTTTATGAGATCCCTATAACAAACATTTCTAATTTATTTTACAATTCTTCACACGTGGGAAAATCCTCCACACATGTGAGATTCACTCATAAACTTCTAGCATAAGAATACCAAGCTAGATTTTTGCCGATTTCTCACACATTGAAGGAGTTGGTTTCCAACTCGTTGACAAGAATCACAAGTTGTTAAAAATGTTGCAACATCTTTGTCGATCATTGGCCACCAGTACTTAGCATTTAAGATTTTCTTTACAATATTAACTACTGCAAAGTGTGCATCTAAATCTTCTGAATTGAAGGCCAAATAACCTTTTGAATATAAATCAATCTAAGACATCTGCAAAGCTATTCATCAGGTTCCATTTTATAAAGTACATTATTCCTTTTTGTATACGGTGCAACCTTGTGTTGGAAGACCGTCTTTTGTTCAAGATAAAAAAGAAGAGAATAATTTTGATTTTGAAGGTACTCTATTATGTCCGAATATAACGAATCTTCGGAAGATAATAACATAATCTTTTCGTCAGGAAATTCACCACTTAAATTCTCAGTATTTAAGCGTGATAAATAGTCTGTGTTAGTGTGATACTTCCCTTGGCATACCTCCACTTGATAATCAAATTCCTGCAACAAGAGCACCGGACAACAACAACATTTTGTGTTTTGGTTCATGTTTGATCAAGATCTATTAGAGTTTGTATCTCATTTTTTGTGTAGATGCTGATTTTTTCACATTGGCAAGATTGGCGAATTTGATTGTTTTCTAATCAAAGATCAAAGGGATAATTTGGATCTTAGTGATCTGAAATCTTTCACACTCCCCACACGTGTAGAATTGACATCTAGATTTGCCCCCTTGATATTTACATCTCAACATGCTAGATCTACTGCCAAACAAACGAACCTAGATCCCCTGCCAAACTCCCAAAAATTCCAGTTTAAGGCATTGGTCTTAAAATGTGTTTATTTGTCAATCTGATACCTAACATCTATGTTTCCCAAATTTGGAGGGGGGGGCTACATAAGGAGGTGGGAATGCACTAAAACTCACATTTACTAAGGAGATGCTGCCAAAAATTTCCAGAAAATTTCCAGTGTTTCCAAGCATATGTGTGTGTGTGTGTGTGTGTGTGTGTGTGTGTGTGTGTGTGTGTGTGTGTGTGTGAGAGAGAGAGAGAGAGAGAGAGAGAGAGAGAGAGAGAGAGAGAGAGAGAGAGAGAGAGAGAGAGAGAGAGAGAGAGAGAGAGAGAGAGAGAGAGCGAGAGAGAGAGAGAGTCTCCCATAAGTATGTTAGAGCATAGGCCCACCACTCTTGCTATATATGGAAGTGGATTAGTGCCTTCAACAACCCTTTTACAAGCTATTGAATTAATAGAAATACTTTTGTGTCATCTTGATATGCTTACTTGTGTTCCCATTGGTGATTGAACACCTTGTGGTAGGTGCTCGAGTCCCACTAGGCCTTCCCATTGGTTTATGTTGTTTGGTGAATGTGCTTATGGGCTCACCTTGCTTATCATTCCCCTTGTGGAGTTAATTAGTTTTGTTCTATCTCTTAAGTAGGAAATCACTAGTTGGGAGACTGCCATAGTGAACTTAGCATTTCATTCCTAATTTGCTATATCTTCTAGTAGGGAAACCACCTTAGAAGTTATCTAGGTAACCAATAGAGAACAATGATTTGAGTGGATTTTGTATGTACTCACCCTACACAATGACCGTTAGATCATTTCTACTTCTACTAGATAGGAGACCGCCATAGTACCTGCAAATACATGAGAATGAGAAAATATTCCCACATGACCTTTTTGTCTTCCTTGAAGAGGACGTTGCACCAAGTGGGTTGAGGTGCCATCTGCACTATGGTCTGCTTCTCCTTGCCCTTGATATCGACTACAGAGAAAGACAAAACGTCACCCTGTATTTCTGCAGAGCAAGGCAAGACGTAGTCACCCTACATTTTTGGAAAAAAATCTTTTTGAAGATGGTTCGAGCACTTGGTGTGGTTGTGCGGTTTGAAGATATGAATGGTGAGGTTAGATGAGGTTGAAATGGAAGAAGGTGGAGGGGGGAAAATGTTATAATGTGGAGGAGATGAGGGATTAGATTGGTGTGTTGTCCCTCCCTGATAGAGGTCTTGAGACGCTCTTCCTTCCTGTGAATCAGGCCCTTGTTGTTGGTTTAAGACTTTCGTTTGACTATCCATGGTTGCGATTGCAGACCGTCAAAGTATTGCCCGTGCTGATGGCGTACTTGCATGTCGGGGCCTTCTAGTGCATAAGGCACTTTAGGCTTGATTTTCCTCATGAACTTGGAAGTGGAAGGTTTGGTAGCTAATGGTGGGTATGCTTGCCCTGAAGGTGAATCATCATGCACCTGTGTCCAATCCTTGGGTGGTTCATGTGAAATAAGTGGATCTTGAATGGATCCAAACTCCCAAAATACTTGGCTAAGATTCTTGCACAACAAGCTACAAAAGCTAGAAATGGCAAAGCATCCTAATGCTACCATCGATACACATGAACTTGACAAAGCATTCAAGAGACAAAAGAAACTAATAAAAGGTATTGATGGCAGCCAAAATTAGCAAAAAATAGGGTGCCCAACAATAGTCTACCACTTTCGGAAACCTCTTAAGATCATACACAAAAGCTTGAAGACAATACACAAGACAATGCTCTCAATGAAGAAACAATGACAATCATCTATTGATCTCAATGAACCATACAATAGGTTTCTCCAACCTGTTCTCCATGAATTTAAGCCTAATATGGGTGAGAGAGATGACTCTCTTTCCTCTCTCTAGAACTTAGAACCCAATTTTAGGGCACCAGTAGCATAATAGCCAATTTTAGTCTATATGTCCAAATAACATGATTTTGGTGTCATTTCGAAGGTCCTGAAGTTTGAGACTTCTTCAATATCAAATATATACTAAAATACAAGTATCTAGGCCTCTTCCACATGTGTGAAAGGTTAGATCCAAAACTATGTGCCAAAAATACCAAATTTGGGCTAAAACTAGCTAGGAAATGTTGACAATTTTCACTCCCTCTTCATCTTTACTTGCTAGTTTTACAACACTACTTTGATCTAACTTAAGAATGATTTCCATCTTAAGGATAGATCTCTTCTCAATGATCCAAATATGTACAAAACAATAAACTTCACAATTGATATAGATAATAGTGTCCATATTGGATGTTTCACTATTTCTTACATTGATTTTACATTTTAAGATGAAACTAGTACATGAAGAATAACATAGAATGGGAATGGAATGATTCCTCCAAGTTTTCACCTTTGAAATCTCTGTAAAACATCAGCAAACATGTAGTGAATGAAAGTGATGAATGCTTGCTTGCATGTCTTCTCCATATTTCACTTCCTGTGAAGTGTATGTGTTGAAATCCACCATGAATGAGCCCTCGTTGCCTTCTTGCCATGAAGAACCATCAAGCCTTGGAAATCCATGAGTAAAAGAGTACAAAAATGATGCCAAGCCAGATCCATAAGACTCCATATAACTAGTAGGTAGCACTAGTCCTTCTTCGAGGTCCATTGGATACAAAAAGATGATCATAGGTTCACAAAATTTTGACAATTTCCACACATTGACATAACATAGCTCAAACATAAAGTTAGATGAGTAAATTAGGTTTGAACAATCTCTAGAAATGAGAACTTTTCTTATTGAAGGTCAAATGTAAACCTTGTAAGTGTTGCTTACGTCACTATAGCCAACAAACACACCCTTCTTTGATGAAGGATCTTCTTTAGTTCTATCATCAAGAGTGATGTTGACAAAACAAGTTCAACCAAAGCTCCTACAATGCTTGACACTCGTCCTCCTACCATAGAGGACCTCAAAGGGAGTCTTACCATTCAAAGAAGCACTTGTCCACCTGTTACAAAGATAGTTAGCACATGCTAAAACTTTCCCCCAAAAGGACTTAGCAAGATTAGCATGTAGTCTCATTGCCTCGGTACATTCACAAAGGGTTCTATTCTTCCTCTCTGCCACTCCATTCTGTTCTGGAGTCCTAGGACTAGAAAACTCCCTCTTAATGCCATGTGCTATGAAAAAATCTTTGAACTTATTTGAAATATATTCCCCTCCATTATCTGATCTTAAGCATTTGATCTTTGTATTGAATTGGTTTTCCATTTCATTCTTGAACTTGACAAATGCAGCAAACACTTCATCCTTGATTTTAAGAAGATAGACCCAAGTATACCTACTAAAGTCATCAATGAAAGTTGCATACATCTTTGCCCCACCATTGCTAGTTTTACTAGAAGAATGAATATCAGAATGCACAAGTTGAAAATCTTCTCTAGATCTAGAAGTAGATCTAGAATAAGCAAGTCTATGAGATTTGGACAAGGCACAATGTTCATAAACACTATTGTTTCTAAAAGAAGTAGAAGAGGAGGAGGAAGAGTGATCATCATGATCCGAGTTACCACCTTTGGACCATTTCCCTTTGCCTTTACCTTTGCCTTTGGATTTGCCTTTTGTGAATAAAGCCTCTTCACCTCCATCTTGCAAGGATGCACCATCAAGCTTTGATTGCAACCTATGTTCTTCAGCCAATAAGATTTCTTGCAAGTCAACCACATTTGACAAGACTCTTTGAATGACAAAACTTTTCACAAGGTTAGCATGTTCATCTAGCAAACCATTCAACATACCTGGACTATTTCACCATCTTTTATGCTTTTATCAATGCATGCTAGATCATCACTTAAGGACTTAACCCTCAAGACAAATGCATGAGCGCTTTCTCCTGCTCTTTTTCTACTAGAAGATATTTGCCTCCTTAGGGTCAACACCCTAGATGTGGACTTTGATTCAAAGAGTTTCTTCAAGACATTCCACGCCTCACTTGCACTTTGAAACTTACCAACTTCCTTGAGAAGTTCATTGGTAACATCCATTTTAATGATATGAAGCCTTTGTTGCTCTTGAATCGTGGGCCTGCAAATATGTCCATGAGTTGATTCAAGTCAAGTAAGGACTCCATCCTCACTTTCCAGGTAGAGTAGTTTGATGAACTCAACCTATCATTAGTTTCTAACATGATTCCACCATTGGAAGCCATAAATATAATGATTCTTCAACTTTTAGGTTCTGTCCTAATGCACTCACTTTTCTTTCAACAAATGATAGATAAGGAAATCTCAGAAGGTCTAGGACCCTAAAACACTTCTATCTTGAACTTGGATGGTTTCCAAGCATAGAAAGGAAGATTGAGACACATGCAACACTTTGCACACACTAAAAATAAAAAACAAATTCAAACTAGCTTGAACACACTCTTGCTTAACCTCTCAAACTTTCCAGCAAGTGACCAAATCAAGTTATGGTATGAAGAGTTACTTGCATTCTTAGAAAATACACAAGACTAGGCTGCCAAGAATACCTAGAATTGAACAAACTTAATCAACATATGATTAAAACACTAGGATATTGATTCAACCTATAAAACCACATGTAAACCACACTTCTAGAAGTCTATAAACTCCAGCAAGTGATAAATACAAGCTTTGGAGGTGAATAAAAGACCACACTTAGTGAATCACAAGACAACATGATTTTGGTGTCATTTCGAAGGTCCTGAAGTTTGAGACTTCTTCAATATGAAATATGTGCTGCAAGAGGGCAAATACCTATTCAAGAGGTTTGTCATAAAAGTATGGGACACCTCAACTTTAATGGAGGTAATGGCTAGGAAGAAAGTTGTGAGTGGTCTTCCAAGTTCCTTAAAAAGTATCAATCATGTTTGTGAGTCTTGTGCTTTGTCAAAGTCACATAGACTACTTTATACTTAATCTACATCTAGATCTACAAAGCCTTTTCAAGTTGTACATTCAGATATTCATAGAATTACTACAATTAGCAATAGTGGAGCTAAGATGTATGTAACTTTCACTGATGATTTTAGTAGATTTTGTTGGATCTATCTACTAAAGAGCAAAGATGAAGTGTATGATGTTTTTTTTAAGTTCAAGAATGCAAGGGAGAACCAATTTTCCACAAAGATCAAGTGCTTAATAAGTGACAATGGTGGTGAGTACATATCTACCAAGCTCAAGGCTTTTTGTGATGAGTATGGGATCAAGAGGGAGTATACAACACCAAGGACCCCACAACAAAATGGAGTGGTTGAAAGGAATAATAGGACTTTATGTGAAAGTGCCAAATCCATGAGGTTAAGTGCTAACCTTGATAAGTGATTTTAAAATCAAGCTTTGTTGTGTGTTAATTTCTTGTGAAATAGGTGGCTAAGTGCTATTTTGGATGGAAGGACACCTTTTGAGATGCTATTCAAGAGGAGGCCGACAGTCAACTTTCTTAGAACTTTTTGATGCACATGCTATGTCAACATAACTCTTGATGATAGGACCAAGGAGGATCCATCTTCAAGGACAAGAAAGCTATTGGATGCAAATGGATCTTCAAGATGAAGACAAACCAAGATGGATCTATCAACAAGTACAAGGCAAGGTTGGTGGCAACAGGATATGCTCAAGAACATGGTATTGACTATGATGAAACCTTTGCAGTACTCATGGCAAAGATGGTGAGTATTCGGTTCATTACATCTCTTGCTACTCTTTATGGATGGGATCTACGGCAATTGGACATTACAAATGCATTTTTGAATGGTGATCCTAAGGATGAAGTGTACATGGAGCACCCCGAGAGCTACATTTAATCTACAAAGCCAAATCATGTGTGTCTACTACAAAAGAGTTTGTATGTCCTTAAGCAAGCACCAAGGAGTTGGCATGCTAAGCTTAACACTTTTTTACTCTCTCAAGGCTTTGTTATGAGTGAGTATGATCATTCACTTTATTATAGGTTTTCTAGAAATGATGTTACCATCTTGCTAATCTATGTGGATGATATCTTCTTGAGTGGTGGAGACAATCAAGATGTGGAGGATATCAAGAGTGCTCTTAAGAAGAAGTTTGAGGTGCATGATCTTGGTAACTTGTATTACATTTTGGGAATAGAAGTTGTTAGATCTTCTCAATCTACTTTCATTTGTCAAGAGAAGTATGCTAATTCTATTCTAGAATATTTCATATCGTAGATGAAAAATCTTGTGATATGCCTATGGAGTCAAATGTAAAGCTAACTATAAGAGGTTTTGTAGATAACATTATGGACTTTGGAAGTTGTTCAACCCTCAAATCAAGCAAAATTAGACAGCTAAACAAATCATGTGAATTCCATCATGCAGAAAACATTCTACATCAATTGAAACTTTTCTCAAGGCACCAGAAATTTAAGAATGAACTCTATACTAATTTTCAACATCATTAACAAAAGTGAATGTGTAGAAGGGCACTCTATCACAAACTTTGAAAAGCTGAATGATTTAGAACTCCAATTCTAAACTCTCTTGAGAAATCAGCACTTCTTCAAGATGTGAATCCAAGTGCTCCCCAATTCCAATTTCGGTGTAGAACTTGCCTCCCTCCTATCCCAGACCGCATCTTAGCTGGGCTCTGATACCAATGTAAAAACCATCAAGGACAACCCCTAAGATGAGGATAGGAGAAAACAATAAGAGAGACAATGGAGCCAAACCGCCCAACCAATCCTAGATCAAACCTGGATCTAGCCCCCAAGCCATGCCATGTGAAGCAAGAGGAGAAGCTGGTAACCTAAATCCAATATGTCGACGGGAGAATCGCTACCTCATTATATAGAGAGTAGAGTCCTTGTGCATGAAACCATGCAACCCTCATGCAGGTCAACTATAAATAGATCACACCTCTTCATGCACTCCTCCTGCCTATATCCGTCACACAGACACGCAATACTCCATATGTCCCTCTCAAGGTTATTAGTCACAAACTGGCCTTGACATGGAATTAAATCATGGCGTGACCAACAATCTCGAATACTGTAGGGTCGGTCTACCATATTAGGACTATTCTAGGTCCTTACATTCATAAAAAAATATGCCACTATCTCTTCCTCTGTATAGTAGCTTCCAACATCAGAGTGAATCACAACCAATATACTTGCAAGTGATTGTGTTGGCTCCCATTCACTTATGTTTGATGGATATAAATCTGAAAGAAGAAACACTTTTAATAATTTAAATCATAATCTCAAGAGCTTCAATCAAAAACACATATGATTGCAATAAAATACATACATTTTGATATACTTACAATTACATTTTTGATGATCATGAGGATTGACATCTTGTACTTTAAATTTCGAATGTATATAAACATGTTACACTAATACATATAATATAGAGTGACCTCTGGGAGTTGTCTTAAACTCCAAAATTTTTGCTTTCCAATAATATTTGTTTGTCATCTTTGTCTTTTTCTTCTTGTCGGAAATGGCCCTTTGATGATGGATGTAGCAACACCCATGAATTCTTCGTATATTTTGTTGGCTTCCACTTATCAACTTCATTTTTCTCATTGTGAAGAATCACAGACTCAATTGTAAATCTTGGTCTCCTTGCCATTGCTATTTTCAAGCTTGGGCGCCAAAATCTCTCAGGCATGATACTCAATTCATTTTTTCGTATCACTTCTAACCTCATGAGAAAATCACAGCAACAACATTAGGTTATTGCGCATACTATAATTTTGTAACTGTAACTAGTCTACTTATCGAATTTTGATTATACTACCAGCATAGTTAAACAAATTTAACCTGAGATATTGTGGTCGGACATATTAGCACGTAATGGGCAGGAAGAACCAACCAATAGGATACATCCATGCTACCCAGCAACAATTTCAAAGTTTTCTAGAATATATTTTTATTTTCCAATTTATTTGAGCTACGCTACCTAGATTTGAAATGCGTGCATATTGATTGGGCCAAGTGGTGGTCAAAACTAAAGAAATGATATTTCTTATTTTGGAATTTCTCTAATGCAGTGATATTTTTAGTGATATTTATTTCTACAATGCACTTCTAATTAGTAGTATTCTATAAACTTGAAATCTCTCTTAGTTTTAGTTCTATTGATCATTCTAAATAAGATGAATAGACTGCAAGGACTAATTAGACTATGTAAAATATGTTGAGGACGTATATGTCTCACAAGTAGTCTCATTGGGAGGATTATATTTTTTTGATAGAGTTTGCTTATATTAACAGTAGAAAACATTTTTCTACAAGTTATAGTCTATTTATGCTTATGGATGGTTAATTAACACGTGAAAGTATTCGTAGTAGTGCTCATGATAGAGCTAAGCATTGTGTTGATATTAAGATTTCCTAGAATATTTTAAGTTGATGATTGGGTATATTTTTTAGTTTAATAAAATTCTAGGACTATGTGAAGAATTGCCAAAAATTGGCAAATCTAGCTTGATCAAAAACCATGAAGAATAGTGTAAATTTTGTACATAATTGGGTTCCACACATGTATGGCCAAAATGTCACATGGCAACCCACTCCTAATGTAGGTTAGGTCAAGTCAAGAGAGTTGGTCATGTCTATTTGGTGGTCATCCCTACTTTATAGGACCTACACCTAAGTTTAAGGTGAAAATTTGACCAACTAGCTACCTACCAAGCATAACTCTAGGATCTAGGATAGGGTTTCATTTTAGGTCAAGGATAGTGAGTTAACTTCATTATTACATGCTGGAAATCCACCTAACTTCAAGAAGGAAGTCGAATTTGCTATGTATTCCCTCTCTCCATAGTGAGAAGATAGAAAATTTTTGGAGCTCATTGGCAATCGCAAGCTAGTTCACTATGTACATTGAGTTTTTGTGATCCAAATGAAAGCAAATCCATTTCTACTTGTTTCTCAGGTTGAAGGCCATACTACAGCCTGTAGTACACATGTGTGGGCTCGGATTTCAATGTTGATCAATGCATTTGATTGTTAATGCTTGTTGTTTGTCAAATTGCCAATCTAGATCAACTTTTTGATGACTAGTTTTTTGATAGATTAGCAAGCATCCAATCACTCTTGTGGATCTTTTGTAGATCCATTTTTGGTCCTCAAAGTATAGTACTTTCACATGGTATCAGAGCCAAGTACAAGAGCATAAGCATGGGTCTAATGCAAATCCATTTTTAGCAAGTTTTGGTGGTAAAAACTAGAATCTTGATTTTGGTGAGGAGATTTGATCCCAAACTTGGTAGGGGTCCAAATCCATACTGTCCACATGTGTGGGCACCTCTGAACCTACATTTAATGCATGTTATTCATTTGATCCAAAGAAATTCAATTTGTGAGCTTTTGATGTAATTTTTGGTGGAAATCTTAGGATAAGCTACCAAGATTGAGTGCCATTGATTAGATTTGACTTAGGGTCATGAGATCTAATTAGTCTAGGCTGAAATCAGGTCCTCTAAACTTGTTTTACAAGTCTTGAAAGTACATCAAAAAGTGTGAAAGAGATTAAGTCATTTTTTTGTCCAAAAATAGCCAAAATTGGCAAGATTTGATTGTAAGTAGATTTCACATCATCTTATCTTCATTCCAACTTTGTGAGGGAGTGCTAGAACTGAGATTATAAGTCCATTGGTTGGATAAGAAATCTAATTTGAGTGAAACACTACAATCTATTTCTTGTTTGTAGAAGTCACTAGTAAGATGGGATTTGCTGGAGCATACCTTCTAGAAGCTAGTGAGAGATTGAATTCTACAAATTATGCTATTTGGAAGGTTAGGATGGAGTCACTCTTGGTGCTCCAAGACCTTTATGAGTTCTTGATTGAGGATGAAGATGAACCTCTAGGTTCACAAGAGTTAGCTAGATACAAGAAGAGATCTAGGCTTGCACTTCATTGTGTGAAGATGAATGTGAGCAATGATTTGTTGAGAGAAGTATCAGCATGTACTAGTGCGAAAGAGGCTTGGGAGTCTTTATAATCAATCTATGAATCTATTAACACTTCAAGAGTACTCATGCTTAGAAATCAGATTTTGCAAAACATGAGGAGAAGTGAGGAGAGTGCCCATGATTATGTACTCAGAATCAAGTCTCTAAATCATTAGAGGAGTTGTAAATCCAAAAAAAACCCTTTGTAAAGATTCTTTTTATATTTTTTGTCAAACTATTCTTACACATGGACCAATCCAAACACTCAAATTTGAAATCTATGTAACGTAACTTTTTGAGTCCACATTTTGATTCCATACTAAAAATGGCATAACTTTTTAGTGGTAAGTCCGAATTTAGCAAAGTTTGGTGCATTGGAAAGCGCTCGACAAGGCTTTCCAATGATATGTTACATGACATACTTTTGAGCTACAATTAAAAAGTTATGTCAAGTCAAAAGTATTAGTGTTATAATATTTTAGTAATGAAAAAGGCATCTTGCACGAATTCTTAAAAGGTCTTTTTGGAACTCAAAACTCCTCTAATGAGGGAATTGGCTTCCATTGGAGAGAAGATTCATGATGGAGAGCTTGTACAAATTGTCCTTAATAGTCTAGGAGATGACTTTGCAAATTTGGTCCAAAGTTTTGCCATCCAAGACACTTTGCCAACTATAGAAAAACTTCATAGTGTGCTTGTGGCTGAAGAGTGTAGGATGCTCCATGCAAAAGCAAGGATGGGTTCCTTATCATTGCAGGATGGAGATGAGAAAGCCAATTTCTCATTCAAGGGCAAAAAGAAAACCAATGGAAAGAAGAAGCATCCAAAGGAGGCCAAAGAAGAGGATGATGCATCAAGCTCAAAGGTCAAGTCAAAGCAGAAATGCTTCTTTTGTGGAAAGAAGGGGCATTATGCATCTGAATGCTACAAGAGGCTAAGAGCACAAGTGGAGGACAAACAAGGAAACCTTGCAAAGGAGGAGGAGGAGGATGAAGTAGATGTATTCTTGATGGCATCTACATCCTCACCAACAAGCAATAGCAATTCAAGAGACAATTGGTGGATCGACAGTGGGGCTAGCTCCCACATGTCTTGTGAAAAGGACTTTTTCTCAACCTTACACTCTTTCAATGCTGCTAAAAACTTTGTCTTTACTGCAAATGATGAAGAGTGTAGGATAGATGGTGTTGGCACCATCTCTTTGTGTCTAGAATCCTCAAAATGCATGGATCTAGAAAATGTCCTTTAGGTACCATCAATTACCAAGAATATGCTTAGTGTTGGTCTACTCTTAGAAAGTGGTTTGGATGTCCACTTTAAGCATGGTGTTTGTTTCATCTTAAAGAATGATGTTTGCATTGCAAAGGGATGTAAACATGGAAGATTGTTTAAGTCGGAAGCTAGTGTTGCTTTTGAAAGAATGAGCTTGGCAAAGGAGGAGATCACTCAAGAGGAGATCTTGACAAAGTGTGATATTGCTTGCATTGAGGAGGAGCATCAAAAGGAGGAAGATCTTGAGGATCAGCCTCAAAGCATGAGAGTTCCAAGGGAGTCCTCAATGACAATGGCCGAGTCATCAAATTGCATGCAAATTTTCCATTCAAGTGTGCATCTTGCAAGGATGGTGAGCATTGGAGAGTCTACTATCTTTGAGTACTTGTTTGATAGTATTAGTAGACATGGAGTGACTTGTTGCTTATCTTTAAGATCTATGTTGTTTAGTACTCTTTATGACAAGACAATGAAATTAGATGCTTTCAAATCTCCATTTGTTGTTGATAAAGCAATTTCATTGGATAACTATTTTTGTAATAGATTGAATAGTGTCATAAAAGATGAAACATCATTTGCATTGGAAATCTTTGGGTCCACATACTTTGAGCATGATCATTCCAATGTAAGGACCAAAGATTATCCTATTTCAATGATAGGAATAATGGAAGTGTTTTGCTCTTCAAGTAGAGATTGTAGAATCTACTTGTTTTTCATCAAAGAAGTTGTCAATGGTGGAAATGTGATCTTTCAAAAGTGGAAGATTTGTAAACTTGAAGAAGCACCTTTGGATCGACACCTTATTCAATTCATTGATGGTTTGGAGTCAAGTCAAGTGGAGGAGCAAGCTCAAGATCCGAGGACTCCAAGAAGAACCTTGAGTATCAAGATGGAGCCATCAAGGCTCAATCATATGGATCAAGCAAGGAAAGTTGTTTTGGCAATATTATTTATGCACTTAGAGATAGATTAAGCTAAATTTGAGGAGTGTGAAGATTTGCCAAAAATTGGTAAATCTAGCTTAATAAAAAACCATGAAGAATAGTGTAAATTTTGTACATAATTGGGTTCCACACATGTATGGCCAAAATGCCACGTGGAAACCCACTCCTAATGTAGGTTAGGTCAATTCAAGAGAGTTGGTCATGTCTATTTGGTGGTCATCCCTACTTTATAGGACCTACACCTAAGTTTAAGGTGAAAATTTGACCAACTAGCTACCTACCAAGCATAACTCTAGGATCTAGGCTAGGGTTTCATTTTAGGTCAAGGAGAGTGAGTTAACTTCCTTATTACATGCTGGAAATCCACCTAACTTCAAGAAGGAAGTCGAATTTGCTATATGTTAATGCTTTTGATCTATTTTGAGTTGTAGAAGACCATCAAGGTTTCCTAGATTGGTAAACCTTGATTCAAAGATCCTTTCTATCTCTATTCTCAGTTTTACAACACATCCAATGTACCTGCAAGTGATTGTGCTAGCTCCAATCATAATCTCAAGAGCTTCAATAAAAAAAACATCTATGATGGTAATACATACATTTTGATGATCTTACAATTACATTTTCGATGATTATGAGGATTGACATCTTGACAATGTACTTTTAATTCCGAATACATATAAAGATGATGTACTAATACATCTGATATAGAGTGACCTCCGAAGTTGTCTTAAACTCCAAATTTTTTGCTTTCCAATAATATTTGTATGTCATCTTTGCCCTTTTCTTCTGTCGAAAATTGCACTTTGATGATGGATGCAACAACACCCATGAATTCTTCGTATATTTTGTTGGCTTCCACTTATGAGCTTCATCTTTCTCATTGTGAAGAATCACAGACTCAATTGTAAATCTTGGTCTTCTTTCCATTGTTATTTCCTGTAATAGAGTTTGCTTATAATAGTAGAAAACATTTTGCTACAAGTTATAGTCTATTTATGGATATGGATGGTTAATTAGCACATGAAAGTATCTGTAGTGCTCACGATAGAGCTAACCACTGTGTTGATATTAAGATCTCCCAGAGATTTTTTTGTTGATGATTGAGTATATTCTTAAGGTTTAAAAAATTCTAGGACTACGCATACTGAAAAGCATTATAAATTGTCTACCGGATATTGTGGATCATTTCAAAAACTGGATCTTTAGCTTACAAGTATGATCTTCAAGATAAATCTATTGCTCATTCAATGCTTCATGTAAGTTGGTTAAAATTAAGTCTACATGAAATGATACGGTTGGATTTGATGAGGATCTCACCCATTTGGAAGATTTATCACTTAGTGTACTTCTGGAATCAGAAATTGAAATTCATTCTATCTCTAAGTGCTTCATGCAATGCAAATGTTGCATTAAGGATGGTGATTCACAAGAGAGGGTTGAAGCATAAAAAAGAAATCTTCTAAGTTTCACTTATGAGGATAGAAGTACGTCCATGTCTTGTATTGAGGATTT
This sequence comes from Diphasiastrum complanatum, assembly GCA_029204225.1. Lineage (NCBI taxonomy): Eukaryota > Viridiplantae > Streptophyta > Lycopodiopsida > Lycopodiales > Lycopodiaceae > Diphasiastrum > Diphasiastrum complanatum. The sequence goes on from CM055094.1 coordinate 80,211,404, forward strand.
AGAATCATCCTTGACGTGGATATTCGATTCTTCAATGTTCAAGGTTATTAGTTACGCCTCGACATTCCAATCTAGGCCAAAAATGTAATTTATAATCTTGAGATGGTCCAGGCACTCCAATTAGGACTTGTGGAGTGGTGCATAGTGATTGACGGCTATATGCATGTAGACTCGAAGTATCAACAGGAACTCTTTATGGGTTTGGTAAAGGATAAGTGTTGTGGAAGGAATATTTCTAGAATACAGGCATCTATATATAAGTATAGAAACTTGCCCTACTCCAGTTCTAGATTTCAATTTTTAGTCACGAAAAACCTCTCCTCTCTTCTATTCAATAGACATGGATTGGGGGGTGAAGCTGTTGAGGATTGATTGTAGCTACTCTTTGGTTGGTGGGTGGTTCAGCTCCATAGCTATCATTTTTGCATTTGCAATGGGATCTTAAGGATCTACATAAGAGGATCTTTATAATATATGCAACTTGATTTTTTGTGCCTATCATGTAGCTTTTTTAAAAAACTAAATGCACTTGGTTGTGAAAAGCCGGAAGAAGAAGCAGAATATTTAAAAGGCTGATTTCAAAACTTTGAAAAAACCATGATTTTATTTTTTTGGTTAAGAAAAAATGTATACTTTTAAATAAACATCAAACCAAAAAATAAACTCTGAAAAATCCAAGGTGATTTAAAATAATGCAATAAGCTTTGTCATGGGAGCTTAACATATACTCAAATAGTTAAAGAATGCAAAAACAATGATTGGAATTTAAAAGAATAAAAACTAAAAGTAAAGACGTGATAGCAGAAAGAGTGCAACTCATCTTTTAAGAAATGATGACAATAAACTTACTAAGAACATAACAAGATGAGGTTAAAGATGGAAAAAACAAATTTCGTGATATAATATACCCATCATGACAATGGCATACGAAAGGCAGGGAACATCATGGGCGGGCACAAAATGTGGTGCCCATTCGCCAAATCAGTACCGCTCATTTGTACAGTGAACGGCAAAGTCCAAACAGAATCACCCCCAAATTTTATGGATATGACATGGACTTAGAAACTACTCACGAGACCCACCAGCAGTCCTTACTCCTTAGAAGCAGATAGATATTTATTATTGGTGAATGTGTAAATAGTAATTACGTGAGAGAATGGGACTTCTTTATCTGGCGATCATGATTCCCAATTATACATCACCGGCATAGTGAATTGCAAAGAGAAACAATGGATCCTGCTCAGTGCTGGCGCATGGAGAAGAGATCCAACCCTCAGAAGATACTCCAGCACACGTACCTGATTTAACATATGCCCATCATCGTCCTTCAGTTTGCCCACCACAGGGCGGTGCTGACTTGCAGCAGCCTTGCCTCTCCATCTTGTACACTCTCTCCTCCTCCTCCTCCTCCTCCTCCTTCCTCCACCCTTCATACACTTCACATACTGGCCGTGCCTGGTGCAGTCCCCCACCGACTGCTGTGCTGTACTTCTGCCCAGACTGAAAGGCCATGCCACAGCACATTGAAAATTGACGTGCCAATGTGCCTTCATGTGAAGTCTAGTTAGTTACTGTGTTCTATCTCCCACCCAGGCTTGGCTTTTCAGGTGCACAATCTGCCTTTCAGAATAAAAATCTTTCTTTTTTTGACTTGTTTGACTTGTACCCGGCATGCATGTGTGGATGTCACTTTTTAAATTAGAAATGTAATAAGGAAAAGGGTGGCATGCTTGTGTGAATGTTACCTTTAGATTTAGCAAAGGAAGTGTGGGCATCTCGTCCTCGTAAATCACTTGGAATTTTGTTTTCAAATTATTTTTTTACATGCACCTTATTTTCCAACGGAAGGGCCGGCCACTCCCCCTAGTGTTTGGAAAAGTCGGCAAAGTATAGAAATGGAATCGACATCTTTTTTTAAAAATCAACATCACAAAAATATGGACAATTTTTTAGTTAGGCAAAAAAACCCTTGTATGAGTAATAGTCCTTATTAAGAAATCGAGGTAAAAAACTCCAAGCTCTTTGAGGATAACTCAAAAAAGGTTTCTCAAATACCCACCCCCCCAACAAACAACATCATAAAAATATTGACATTTTTTCATATAGGCTATGAGTAAGAGTCCTTAAAAAAACTGAGAAGGTAAAAAAATGCAAGTTCTTTGAGGTTTCTCACATGCTCCCCACCCCCCACCCCCCTTTTGAAAGGTATACAATCTTTCCATATGCCTTCCCCACCTGGTTTGAGTTCGATGGAGTGTTTACTGTGGCCATTGTACGACCTAGGGTCCTTGCGCTTGTTGGGCTCGATTCTTGGCTGTGGTGTGGCCACAATGGAATAAAGTCACTCAAGGTTTTCTATGGCAAATTGTTGTACCTTACGATAGGCTAGATGCTTAACCCATGTAAATCATTTGGATTAAAATAAAGGCGTTATATATATATATATAATTCTATGACATGGCGGAAAAGGCACACCCCCCCCCCCCCCCCCCTTCCAAGATAGAAATTCACCCTAAAACATTGATATTTTGCTTGAGATTTTATAGATACCCAAGCAAGCTTCTAAGTCTAAGGTGTTTACGTCATGTTGACATATTAAAAAGTATCAAAATTTATACCCTAAGTTTCAATGTCCTTCAAGTTGTAATGAATATCATAGTATCTTAGTAAATGCCAAACTTAAGAGTTAGCTTTCAAGTAAAGAACTTTGATTATCGAGGATGAGACTTCTCACGAGAGGCATATTGTCTCATTTGAAGGACATTAATAATGTGAACTAGGTTTCTCAAGCTTGAGATCTATGGAGGCTTCTTTTGTAGGATGGGTTAACTTGTAAATATATGGTCACTCACTACTTGGTGAATCTAGTACATGAATTTCCATTGAAGGACAACTACATCCTTGATTTAAAGGATTTGACGAGGATGTCAATTCATATTTAACTATTCTCTTCAGTTACATTTTTTTTTTCTTCTCAAATTCAATTGCATTTTGACACTTACTTAAAAAAAAGTCTAGGATCAACTACCTAACCTACTCTTGGGCACTAACTAAGTGAATAGGGATGACTGCATTTGGTTTGGCCCTAAGCATGATGGGGCTCATGGCGAGCGACTTTGTGGGTGGTCCATAAGGTTGACTATTAATCAACTCATTGGGTATGCTGGGTACTATCCTACACACAACATTCATACACCGAGTAGAGTAAGTTCATTAGACATATATTGAAATATTGATTGCCCAATATATAAGTCGCAAAAAGGAGACATACAAGAATAAAACCATTACATAAGGTCCTCCATCAAGTGGTGTGTTGTTGAAGGCCTCCTTTCCAGTAATTGAGGTTAGGAGTTTGGATCCTATAAGCCACACAAATAAGGACATTGTAAGAAAAAAACTTTCATCATTTGAAAAGCAAATGTGGTCCCCTCATAGTACTACAATTGGAGAAGAGTTTTACTTAAAACAATTTAGAACTTGTCTGTGGACAAGGGACATCAATGAGCCCAATAGCTCAAAATTGGCTTGGCTTACAATGTTGATGTGCATGATAAATATAGTACACAAGGACGCTAGTGTAAAGCCACACTAATGCAACAAGAAGAAAAAAGCAAACCTTCTATGTCATAGATGTGCATGGTCTCAAGTTTGAAGTCTATGTCAAATCTATAAAAAAAATTGATATATAAATCATATTGTGAGGTGACGAAGTGTCACTTTCATTATAAATATCATTTTGTCATATTGTTTTGCAAAACATATGCTATTCCAAAATAAGATAAAGTAAGGTGCATGCATTTAGCATCCACTTTTCAAATATGGCTACCACACATGACATGCACTAAAATTTAGATTTTCAAAATGGCATCCAGGTCCCACTTAGTAGGCTTAGAAGAAAAACATGAAGATGAAAACACAATAAAACTTTATTTTTGAAGTGCGACTTCAATTTTAGTAAATGTTTATGTCGAGCATTATTGAATCATAGCTAGATAGGTATTCCTTCATAGGTTTGTTAATGATCTTTCAACATAAAACATTAATATTTCCAATCCAATAAAGAAAATTCATAGCATAACTAAATTACATCATGAAATTGGTGTATGACGGTCCTTAGAGACTATCCACCATTCTATTTACAAACTTGATTCTCTGTCATATATTGGGTAAAAATAAATAAACCAGACAAAAGATCAAAAAAGATTATGCAGTAGGGGGTAAATGGTAATAACCTCTTAGCCGACTACCATTTACTAAGGTTGGTAAGGGATCACCTTCCAAGGTGGCCAATTGAACTATGCCATTTTCGTATATCTTTGTTACACGATAGGGTTCTAGGCCATAAAATTTCAGTTTGCCCTTTGTGACCTTGCTTTGATACATCAACGCTAGGTAACCTTTGTGTAAGTCCTTTTGTTTCAAGGACATGGTCATGCCAAGCTTTGTGACGTTTCTTTTCAATGTGTAATGCATGCAAGGCAATGGTTCAGGTTTCACATAAATTCAAGAGTAAGCCCAATCAATGCTTTGTAGACTTACTTGTGTCTAATCATTCCATTATGGCCCCTCAGAGTTTGTGCAGAATGCCCATAAAGCTGCTTGAATTTAGTGTTCCCAGTCAGATCTATTGGCTTCCACAGGTTTTGTAATAATGTTGCACAAAATCTTATTGGAAGACTCAGCTTGACCATTACAACGGGGGTAATAAGGTATACTTTTACGATGTACTACAAGAAACCTGGCTAGGTGCACTAAAGTTGGTGTTGCGTTATTGGGTCCAAGTAGCGCGAAGTTGTTGGGGTGCCTGTTGGAATACGGACCTCTGATAGCTTGTAACTTGAGGACCTTGTAGTTGCATCCTCCATTGAGGCAATGGCCAGGTTGGATGGATGAGTGCAAATACTTGATGGCAAACTCAAATGGCCAAAATTGAGAACTTGGGGTGATTTTGAAAATTCAGGGTGCTGGAAGTGAAATGTTGCAAGATCGGGAGATCCCTTGGGAATCTAGGTTCTCTCTCTTGGGGCTTTAAATATCCATATCAAATCTCAGCTCATATCTCAAAGTGGCGAACCTAGATCATGAAAATTGAAGCTTGTAGGTCAAAAAATGTGTTTTTGGAAATATGCAGCTTTCTGGCTGATCTTGTGGGAGTCTGGGTTCGGCTGAATCAAGTTAAGCTTATCTTCATTGGGGATTGCAAACTGCAAATAGGCAAACCTAGATCACCAATGAATCTTGAGAAACTATAATTGGAGAATGTACAAGTCCCAATCTCATTGGACAGGCTGGTACATATATGGGAATGTGCAGATTTGACTTTTGGCTGGCACTTGGGGAATGATCTGATGGAGTTTGTACTGTGAAAATTTGTCAAAAAACTATCTTGGTTATTTTATGATTTTATGTTTTTGAGTACACATGTGTGGAGCATGTTCCCACATGTGTAAAATAGTTAGAAATAATTTATTCATGTTGACTTTAGGGGTATCATAAAGATTTTGTATCAAGCATATTGGTGTAAAACTTTGATAGGGCCACTTTTGGCTTTAGAGGTATGGTCAAGTACATTGTTTTGTCATGATTAGGCCAAAATTCAATTGTGATGTAACTCGAGCTGGTTAGGCTGCTTACACATGTCAAGTTTAGGCTGAATGAGTGATGCACCCTATGTGGTGGCAAAAGTCAAAGGGTCCAATCATAAGAGAGAGATGTGTTGGAAGGGTCCAATCAAAAGTGAGGGATGTTGCATCACACATCCAATAGGATTAGAGAGGCTATGTTTAAGGGGTCCAGTAGGAATTAAGTTTGGATATCCATGAGTTTCTATATTTACTTTCATTCCTTTCATCAATGTATAAGAGATCTATGAGTTTTTGAGTCAATTTGGAGATTTGCCAATTTTGCTTGTATTGTCTTCTCTCTCTAGATGATCTCAAAAGTGGTATTTTCTCTCTCTAACTAAGGAGAGGAGCTTGTCGGGACTTAGTTTATTTCATGAAGTCTTCCACACGTGGGAAACACCTTTTGATAATGAATGAATGCATGTCGAATGGTCTTTTTGCCTTCTCTTGTCATTGATCTTAGATTTCAATCAATAGGTGATCTATAGTGCGTGAGCCAAGCTTAGGAGATCAATTCACACATTAGGGCATTCCCACACGTGTAAATTTTCACATGGTATAAGAGCCTACCTAAGATTTTGATGCATCTATCCATTATAGTTTCATGAAAATCTAGATCTAAAGAGTGTTGATTGCATCTCCCATGCTATCTCAAGGAAAGTTGGATCAAAAGGGTTCATTATCATAATGATTGAATCATTTTAGGTACTGTACAGAATTCCTGCTCAGTTTTTGTAGCAATTTGTTTCGATCCATTTGCTGAGCCAATCAAAAGCTATAAGCTTTTGAAGAGGGTTAGGTAGGGCACCTAGACCTATGTGGACACATGATTTGGTTTGATCATATCTTGCTAGTTTGACCAAAAAATTCAAGAAGGGGTCAATGTCATCTATTTGAGATTTAGTCATCATTTTGAGGTCATAGCCACTTTCTTTCATACAATTGTCTTGTATTTGAGTGATTTGTGGATTCTTGGAGTGTTTCACACGTGCTAAAGATAGTTTGAACTTTGCCTATACTCCATCAATTGATGAGAGGTTCATCAAGTTTGAGAGAGATAACTAAGTATGCACTTGGTACTGAGTTTAAAATGCAGGACTTAGGAGTTCTTTCTATAGTGAGAGAGAAGCAACATTTTATTGTCTAAATCACAAGGAGTCTTCACTATTACATGGTTTGATAGTTCTCTCTAGAGTGTGGATTGATATTCCAACACCCCCCTCAAGCCACACTTGGTTGGGGTCCTAGCTGTCACATGCCCTACAACTTGGGCCACCTAACCATGGCTTTGATCACAAAAACACATACTATTAACATCCACCAATGAACTAAAAATCCTAAACACTATCAATTTTCTCACTCACATTCATCCTCATCTCATTCTCACTCCCATCTATACTCTCTTTTTCTCTCTCTCACACAACACAAAAATAGAAAGTCACCTCTAGTTTTGGAGCGAACCACATTTTGGTTCACGCAAAATGTTTTTTTTTGGACAAAAAATTTTGCGTGGATTATCCACGCGTGGATAATCCAGATCATCAACATTATTCTAATGTTCGATCAATATTTACAAAACCAATGTCAAGTGAGAAGTGACAATTTTCAACACTCCTCCTCACTTCTAACTTGGCAAATCTAATGTATATCTATCTACAATTCCAAGAGCATATCTTAACTTAAAAAATGGATCTTTGGACAATGGCTTGGTTAAGATATCAGCTATGCATTCGGATGATAGTACATGATGTAGTTGCACCTCCTTGGATTGTACTTTCTCCCTCACAAAGTGGTGAGCTATCTCAATATGCTTTGTTCTAGCATGGACGATAGGATTTGAAGCAATTTGTTGAGAAGCTTGATTGTCACAAAATATGTAAGAGATCTCCTCGGCCTCTAGCACATGTAGTTCCATCAAGAGTCTTCTTAGCCATAGGAGCTCTTTGGTTATTGAAGTCAATGTCTTGTACTCGGCTTCACAAGAAGATAGCTTGATCGTCTATGACAGATCCGACAGTGGCCATTTGTCTTACCAGGTTCTTGAATTGATTAATGTGATTCTGCAGAGAATCACCATTCGTCATCTTGAGGGAGTAGAATTTCTTCCTGAGATGTAGCTTAGAAGCTATATCTCGCACTTCGTATCGCAAGCTCAAGATGTCCCAGACTTTTTTCGATGTCTGAGCCTCGGATACATGGCCGATCTGTGTATCCGTGATGTTGAGGATGATCAGTGCGAAAGCCTTTCCATCCTTCAGCTTCCATCTGGCGATTGCTGCATCATCTGCTTTGGGTTTCCCTTCTGCACCTGTGACAACGTCATACAATTCCTTTGCCATTAGTAAAATTTTCATCTTGAATTTCCACATATGGTAATTGGCTCCATCAAGCTTGTCCATGAGAGGACTGGCTTTCCCTTGGGAATCCATGTGAAAGAATTAGCCTAAGTGATAGGCGAAACTATCAATGACTTAAGTATGAAAATCTAATACTGGAAAAAAACAAAAAGATAAGAATAAAAATTAACTGTTTATTATCAAAAAGAGCAACTGGAACAATCAGACAGAAAGAAGAATAAGCATAGCAATATTGATAAATCTCAAATGCAGAATAAATGAACTGTGTCAGATTAAGTATAGCAAGTATACAGATCAATAATGCGATAGAGCACAAGACAGTAGCGGACGAAACCGCGTGCCCTACCAAGCTTATTTCAGTCTATAATGAGAAATATAACCTTCTTTGCTTGTTCTAGACTTATCTTGCTCTTCTCGCATACATTGCTTCATCGTCATGTCTTAAATAAACAGATGGTATCTACTATATACAAGATATTATAGGTGTGCAGATATGAAAGTACAGAGTGGATGTGTTGTTTGTAGGAGATCGTGGGTGGCTAGAGTTGTTGTTCAATCTGTTAGCGCAACTGCAAAGGATGAGCGTGGAAAAGGGTGTGACGTCAGGTGAATGTAGTGTCCTCCTTTTGTCTGTCACCATGACTAGTGTAAGAACATAGTGTCACGACATTCGTCTTTTATTCGTCTGTGCGAATTTGCATGTAAAAATGCAGACTGCGTGACAACGTTAGAAAATATACAACATGAATGGAGGGAAAATTAAAATTGGGATTTAGGAGAGTTAAAGGAGAAAATCCAACAATGATCCCTCATACAATATGCCAAAATCTCGAGTTCCAATGATGTACCTCAAAACTCGCTTTCCTAGCTTCTAATGCTTCTCACTAGGATCTTGCATGAATTTACTCAATCTTCCAACACAATAGCTTAGATCAAAGATGAATTCTGCCAGTAATACTCATAAGGATATTGATTCACTACTATCGATAATATGTAAATGCATTCCAATAGAGAATATCAAAGAAGGGGAATGTGATATCATTAGTTTGGAGGTTATTCCTAGCCATTTCATCAACATTTTAGAATCACCATTCTAATAGTTGTAGTTAGTGTGATTTTTTACATTCATTTCTTATGTATTGAACATTCTACAAACCCCCCAGCAAAATGACTTGTTCAACTACAGGTGGTATACTCTGTATAATGCAAAGTTAATTTTCGAGTGGTACAATCTCCAACAAAAGGTTGATATTTCAAAGGTGATTTTTTCTGTTTGTTCTTAATGATGCAATGGTGATCAATTTTTTTATTCTGTGAATTTTCTTAACATTAACTAATATGTGAATATTCTATCTTGCAGTTTACGATCTGTCATTTCATAGCAGCCCAAGTGTATAGATTCAAATAGGAAATTATCATTGGAAATGGGTCAAGTGAACGTTTGTGCCAGGTACTCATCAAAATTGAAGTTAAAATTGTCAAACAATAGGAAATGGCCAGATAGAATGAGTGGTAACAGAACTCTTTATCTGGGCAGTGAAATCTGGTTGAATATAGTTTAAGAGTTACTGAAATCCTATTGGTAGGATTTCCATTCATGTAATATCATATTTTGAGGTTTTGATATTTTTTGTTAATGTTGACGGAGTAATGCCAAAGCGGTCAATAAAAAGAAGAAATAGTCCACTTTTATTGGAAAGATTGTAATTGATAGAAACTGATCAAAAGTAAAACAAAGTGATTTCATTTCCTGGTTGAATCCTATGGTGAATTGTATGCAAAAGATCATACTAATAATGTTTTTCATACTAGTGGATGCTTTTTGTATATCAAAAATTCAACCCAAGTATAGGATAGAAATGAAATTGTTTTTAAATATTTTCTACATCAATTCACTTTTTATATTTACTAGTGTCTGTACATCTTCTTAGTGCCTTAGCTGAAATAGATTTTCAGTAGACTGAAAATCCTAAGGGGGGAAGAAGAGTGGACATCAGAGTTAATAAGTTTGATGGAGAAATGTATTTCACATTTAGAATTTTGGTAGTCCCTAGTAATAATTGCTTAATACCGGATATGAATTTCCTGAATAGAATTCATTTAGTTGATTTCTTGATTGATAATTTTGTAACCATTGAGTAGTCCACAATTTTGGATGCCAATTGTGATGCTAGAAGTAGAATTTGATACATGGATTACATTGGCTCTATTAGTTGACAAAAGCTTGTCCCTAGAGTTGATGCATCAGTAGGGTTTCGAAGCTTATCACTAATCTAGAAGGATCGGAATGTAATATTGAACCATGTTAATTCTTTTGATTAAGTCATAGGGTCAGTTATGGATTGTGATATAGCCATCTGAAAGGCATGCCAGTCATCCAAATAAATGAATCATCCAGTTTTTAGGAACAAGAGATAATATTCTATATGGACTATAGAATAGCTAGATGATCAGTGGACCTCTAGAATATCGGATATGGCGGTTAAGGATTTTTTGGAAGGAAGAGCTGGTGGTATGGGACATCAGTAATATTGGAAAGAAAATTCTAGGACTATAAAGATCTGATTATCAATGGAGTATTTTAGTACCTAGACGCGATATGGGAAATTTTTGAGGTTTAATCCGGATCCCAATGGTCTCACTATTTACAAAATCGAAAACCCTCACATCTATTTCTCGTTTTTTTAATTAATCTTTTACTTCTTAGTAATTTTTTGAATGTTAGACATCAAACTGATTTATATGATTCTTTCCAGCATGAAGTTATTCTTCTGAAAGACTACAATTATGTCATATAAATTACTACTTGTGTGAATAGACTTGGAATTCACATAAATTCTAAGGTGATCGTGTTTCAATTCCTTAAACCTAAAATATGTCTTTTGCATAAATGCATTTCAGATGAATGATAGTACTGTCACTTGGTTTGAAAATATTTGAAAAAAAAAATCATGTTTGTAATAGAGTGAATCAGTTTATGGAATGCACTTATTACTGACTTTTCATGGATTTGGATATTTCATATATCATCTTTCCAATGAACTTTTATAGAAATTGATAATTTTTTTAAAAGGAGGGGTGATGGGATAAAATTCTATCTGAGGATCTATTGGTGGTTGCATAGTTTTGGAAGAGAACTAGCTATGGTATAGAAATGAGATTTTTCTGAAAGTAATTTCGGATAGATTCAGAGTAAAATACCAAATTTGGAACTTTTTGAATAAGAGAAATTCTCTAGGGATTGTGTGGAGCAATTTGGAACTAGAATTGGTTTGAAATTGGAATCATTATCTGTAAGTAGTACAATGAAAGGTCAAAAGTTACTAATTCTCTTTTAATTGGAATAGGAGTAAGCTTGATCAGCGTTTGAGTCTGGAATATCTGTATACTTAGAATTTGCTTCAAATAAAAACACAGATTATGCTACATAGTAACACAGACATAAAACACTCTCCTTTGCAAGCTCACATACCAACTGTGTTTCTTAAAATGAAATTACACCACACATATAGTTGTTCACTCAGGCAACCCATACATGACCCAGGTTGTCGTTGGTGGGATGCGTGTCCCATTGACTTGCCTCATGGCGAGGCCAACTGATCCTTATCAACTGATAGGACCCACAGTACAGTAGCACAGTGATTCTACTTTAATTCTAACTCTCTCCTTCAAAGTAAAGTGTACTTTTTATATAGTCATATACATAGCTTTAAAGTCAACAAACTTTAAGCAGAAGGCTTTGATCTAAACTTATCAACCTTTTCTCCAACAAGTGGCTTAGTGAAAATATCAGCTAGTTGTTCTTCCGTACTACAATGAACAACATGAATTTCATGACTCAACAGCCTCTCACGTATAAAGTGATACTGAATCTCAATGTGTTTGGTTCTCGCATGGAACACTGGATTCTTTGCTAGCTGAATGCCACTCTGATTATCGCTATGTAACGTCGTGGGATTTTTCTACTGCATGCCAACTTCTTCCAAGATTTGTCTCAACCATATAGCTTCCTGTGTTGCACTAGACATTGCCTTATACTCTGCTTCTATGGTGGATAGAGCAATTGTACTTTACTTCTTACTAGACCAGGAAAAGCAACTACCACAAAACTGGAATACATACCCTGTGGTGGATCTACGATCATCATAGTCGCCTCCCCAATCCGCATCCACATAGCCACACAACTCAAGTAAACCATCATGCTTCATGTAAATTAAGCCTTACTATGAAGTGCCTTTCACATAACGCAAAATGCGTTTAGCTGCCTTCCAATGTGTTTCCGTAGGTGCTGCCATAGACTGACTTACAATGCCAACATCATAGCATATATCTGGTCTAGTTGTGGTAAGGTAAATCAAGCTCCCTACTAACTGCCTATACAGCGTAGCATCAAATGACTATGACTCATCAAGCTTAGAAAGCCTTTTACCTGGTTCAATAGCAGTATTCACTGGTTTGCAATCCTGCAACCTAAACCTGTGCAACAACTCTTTGACATACTTCACCTGTGTTAAACCCACTTCGTGTCCTTTTTGCCACACCTCTACTCCAAGGCAATAATGCATCAGGCTGAGATCTGTCATCTTGAATTGTTCCATGAGGTCTTTCTTGATCATGTCTATCATCTTTAGATTATTTTCTGTAATAATCAAGTCATCAACATAAAGAGCAATCAAAGCAACCATACCATTGAATCATAAGACATACAAATTTGGATCAGAATGTGTTCTCACCATCTTCTTTGAACAAAAGTAGGCATCAATTCTGCTATACCATGCATGTGGTGCCTGTTTAAGACCATAAAGTGCTTTCTGCAAGCGACATACTTTATTCTCCTGTCCTTTTGCTATAAAGCCTTTAGGTTGATCCATGAACACCTCTTCTTCTAACTCACTATTTAGAAAAGCAGATTTCACATCCATTTGATGCAAAGGCCAACCAAAATGTGAAGCTAAAGCAACAAGTAGATGTAGAGTATTCCACTTACATACCGACGCAAAGGTCTCCTCATAGTCGATGCCTTTACTTTGTGCATACCCTTTGATTACCAATCTTGCCTTGTGCTTTGCTATACTTCCATCAAAACATGCCCAGCTTTCCCTACATGAGAGAGACTCGAATTCCTACAGTGGAGTTGCATGGAAAGTCCACTTAACTGAACTAATTCACCTACCAGAGATCCACATGTGTAACTGCATGCATACAATATGACCTTGAATGTTATCTAAACTATTGCATGTCATCAAAATTGAACCTATCTAACTCAAATCCGAGCTACACTAGAAGGATATATGCTCAATTCACACTCATTTTATGTACAACATGAAATTTAGTGGAAATCACCATGGACATGGCCCCAAACTTGAGATAGGAAGACACTATTTTAACAATCTTCGAGACACTTTCTGAATTGTTTGTATGCAATCTTGCCCCATGGAATTGTGAAAAAAGTGGATCTTGAATGGATCCAAACTCTCAAAATACTTGGCTAAGATCTTTCCACAACAAGCTACAAAAGCTAGAAATGGCAAAGCATCCTAATGCTACCTTTGATACACATAAACTTGACAAAGCATTCAAGAGACAAAAGAAGCTAATAAAAGGTACTGATGGCAGCCAAAAACAACAGCATACCAGCCCTACAACAATAGCCTACCACTTTTGGAAACCTCTTAAGATCATACACAAAAGCTTGAAGACAATACACAAAACAATGCTCTCAATGGAGGAAGAAACTGTGACAATGATCTATTGATCTCTCTTGTGAAAATTGTCAACATTTCCTAGCTAGTTTGAGGCCTAAATTGGTAGTTTTTGTACATAGTTTTGGATCTAACCTTTCATACGGGTGAAAGAGGCCTATATAATTTTATTTAAGTATATATTTCATGTTGAAGAAGTCTCAAACTTCAGGAGCTTCGAAATGAGACCAAAATCATGTTATTTGGACATATAGGACAAAATTGGCTATTTTAGGCTACTGGTGCCCTAAAATTGGGTCCTAAGTTCTAGAGAGAGGAGAGAGAGTCATATCTCTCACCTATATTAGGCTGAAATTCGTGGAGAATAGGCTGGAGAAATTTATTGTATTGTTCAGAGAGATCAATAGATCATTGTCACAGTTTCTTCCTCCATTGAGATCATTGCTTTGTATATTGTCTTCAAGCTATTGTGTATGATCTTAAGAGGTTTCCAAAAGTGGTAGGCTACTGTTGTAGGGCTGGTATGCTGCTGTTTTTGGCTGCCATCAGTAGCTTGGTATTATCTTTCTTTGTCTCTTAAATGCTTTGTCAAGTTCATGAGTACCAAAGGTAGCATTAGGATGCTTTGCCATTTCTAGCTTTTGTAGCTTGTTGTGCAAATATCTTAGCCAAGTATTTTGAGAGTTTGGATCCATTCAAGATCCACTTTTTTTACATAGTATCAGAGCTAGTTGGCTATTAGTTTTAGTAAGTTTTCCATTTATGGTGATATTTGGATGTTTGATCAAGTTCTAGCATGATTATGCATTGCATTGTTGATCAAATTTTACTAACCTTTGTTTGTTGAGTTGAACTTGTGGATCAAAAGTATATTTTAGGTTTATTGAAGATCGGAGGCTAAGAAGAAGCTATTTTGGATAAGATCATAACACCTAATCATTTGTTGATTGTGAGGCTTGTGCATATTCCTAACAATGTTCTGTTCAATCTATTGTTGACAATCTCCACTTCTGTGGATGAACATTCTCTTGCAAATGAATGTCATAAGAAGCAAAGTAATGAAGGTAGCAAGCAAAACAACTTTTGTACTTCTAATGAGGATCTAGATTCTTGTGATTCTCTCATGATGTGTTCTTCAAGTCTAATGTCAAGTATAAGTGACAAGGATTCATGGTGGATAGATAGTGGATCTAGTTCACACATGACTAGTCACAAGGAGTTCTTTACTTCTTTGATCTCTTATGTTGGAACCAAGAAAGTGGTTCACATGCCAAATGGTGGTGAGTGTATGATTAAAGGTATTGGCTCAATTCCTATTTGTCTTTATACTAATAGGAATGCAAGGCTTGATGGTGTTCTTTACATTCCTTCACTTTCAAGGAATTTGCCAAGTGTTGGTTAAATGTTAAAGAAAGGGTACAAGATAGTTTGTTGGGGATGTTTGCTTCATTACTAAGGGAGATGTCTTGATTGCTAGAGGCAATAGACAAGGTGGACTTTACAAGCTTGATGCATTTGTTATGTCTAACAAGAGGAATGAAATGGATGTTGGAGTTCTCTCAACTTTCAAAAGTCAATCCCTAGCATCAATAAGATTGGTAGATCTTATGCAAAGAGATTCCTTATGCTAGATCTAGGTTGAGATATAATGAGCTTCTTGGAGATAGTTATTGTTGTGCTAGCTTGGCAACTTTTGGTGAATCTATGATCAATGTTTTGGATCCATTGGATCTTGAAGATGGACTAGTGCTACCTACTAGTCAAATGGAGTCATGTGGTGCTAAATTAGTATCATGTCTGAACTCTTCTACTCATAGATTTCCAAGTCTTGGTGGCTCTTCAATGGAACTACATGGCAAGTGAAAAAATGAAAAAGGGAAGAAGAGTGCTAACTTCATCAATGTAGGTGATGATCTTCTTCGGAAATGGTTGTTGCTAATGACTTATTTACTCATTTGGAAAGAGATGGTGCTTTGAGCATGGTTGAAGAAAAAGTTTCTTTTGCATCTTTATGGGATAATTCCAAGAAAGTCATTTGTGTAACAAGTGGTGTCACATGTATTCATAAAGAAAGTAGATCAAAAGGTTCTATCATGAGACTTGGTGAGGAAGATCTCAAGTCAAAAGGGAGAGATGAATGTGAAGTGTTTAAAGTAGGATGTACTTTGAATGATGCTTTTGTGAATGATAGTGAGTGTTCATAATCATTACATATATCATTGATTATGTAAAAATTACAGCAAATAAGGATCCTAAAACACTTGAAATGATGAGGGAAACAATAGCTTATGATTTCATAAGATTAGCACAAGTTGAACCATCAAAATCCATCAAAAATCTATGCTTGAACCTCACTAAATGGCCCAAATCCTTGAAGAAGGCTTCACACGTGTGAAAGTACGGCCTCCCACAGTCTGAGTACTGTACACCAGACCTACATTCAATCCTATAATCATTAGTAATCACAAGTACTCAAACAATTATGAACATAGAGAGCAATTGCACCATTATGAGAGAAAAAACATGAAATTGCTTGATTGATTTTGGTGAGATATCATCACCTATATATACATGATCCATCACGGTTTTGGGCAGGTATGAGTAGCCCTAAACCTATCCCTAATGCTAATTTTGGTGGATCTTTCATCCCTACCAAGTTAGGGTTGGAATCTTGGAGATCCCTCAACAATGCAAAAATTACCAAAAATAGCTCCTATTTTTTCTCCCTTGTATCTAAGCCTAATTTGGACTCATTCCAAAGGTTCTAACACTTAGGTCTACTTGAGAACATTCTTATGAATGGAATCCTATGCTATTTGGCACGTGTGACAAGCCACATCATGACCATCTAACTATTTACAAGTCATATGACCAAAACTAGTCAAGCTAGAATTGTGAATTTTTAACACTCCTCCTCACTATCTAGCTTGGTTCAATCATTGCTTTACTAATCACTCCAAGTGATGATCTGAACTTCTTTTGAAGTTGTTTAGTAAGTAGATCAGCTACACATTCATTGCTTGGAACATGCTCCAAAGCAATCTCCTTGGCTTGCACCATTTCTCTCACAAAGTGATGGCATATCTCAATGTGCTTAGATCTTGCATGGAAGATTGGGTTAGATGCAAGGTGTTGGGCTGATATATTGTCATTGTAGATGATTGGTGCCTCCTCTGAATCCATGATCTTTAGTTCCACCAATAATCTCTTGATCCAAAGTACCTCCTTTGTAGTGGTTGTCAAAGCTTTGTACTCGGCCTCGGTTGAAGATAGAGATATAGTTTCTTGCTTTTTTGAAAGCCATGAAACCACACCTTCTCCTATGAAAGTTGAATAGGCACTTGTTGATTTCCTATCCCTCTTGTCCCCTGCAAAATCTGAATCACTAAATGCATGAAGGTTAATCACATCTCCTCTATATAGAATCCCAAAATCCAATGTACCTGAGATGTATCTTAGAATCCTCTTAGCCTTTTTCCAGTGGATATTCAATGGATTTTGCATGGATTGGCTCAACCTACATACACTAAAGCTAAGATCTGGTCTAGTTATAGTGATCCACATTAAGGAACCTATAAGTTGCCTAAACAAAGTGATGTCCATGAAGGATCTTTCATCATCTTCATTTGGCACTTTTACATCTTGCTCCATTGGTGTGTCAACACTTTTGCATACTTCCATCTTAAACTTCTTCAAAAGACTTTGAGCATAGTTTACTTGACTTATAAAGATAAAATCAGACCCTCTAAGTACTTCTATGCCTAAGATGAAGTGAAGACACCCTAGATCTACCATCTTGAACTCTAAGGATAGATCTATCTTGATTTTTTCAATACCATCAACACTATTTCCACTAATGATGATGTCATCTACATAAATGAGTAAAAGTACAATACCAACATCATCAAACTTAATGTAAAGAGTGGGATCATATTCACTTTGAACAAAAGAAAGTGAAATAAGATAGCAATGTAGTCTTGAATTCCAAGATCTCGAGGCTTGCTTCAAGCCATAGATGCTTCTTTGGAGATGGCATACTTTGTTCTCCATTCCATGCTTGATGAACCCTTGTGGCTGCTCCATATAGATATCCTCTTCCAAAAAACCATTCAAGAAAGCATTAGAGACATCCATTTGACATAGAATCCATCCAAAATGTGATGCAAGTGCAATGATTAGTCTTATTGTGACCATCTTGGCCACGGGTGCAAAAGTTTCCTCATAGTCTATCCCTCTCTCTTGAGCATAACCTTTTGCAACTAATCTTGCTTTATGTTTGTTAACACTCCCATTTGCATTCAACTTAAGCTTGAAGACCCACTTGCATCCTATTACATTCCTTTGAGGTCTCTCAACAAGCAACCAAGTTTCATTCTCAATCAAGGCATCATACTCATCCAACATAGCTTTATACCATTCTTTGGAGTTCAATGCATCTTCAACATTAGACGGTTCTTCAAAACTAGATAAAGCATAAGAAGTGGATGATATACCCTCAACTTGCTGTCCTTTGCCTTGATATGTGAGCCTTGATGGCTCCACTTTTGCCCTTGAAGATCTCCTTGGTGTGATAGGTGGGTTTGGTGCTTGCTCCTCCATGAGCTCCTCCTCAAAACCAAGATCTTGCTCCTCGGCCATCTTCTTCTTGATTGTTGGAGCACTTGAGCCTTCTTCAAGCATATGCATATGATGTTCATCAAAGATGACATCCCTTGAAACAACAAATCTGTTCAAGGATGGGAGATAGACTTTGTAGCCCTTGCTTGAGCTTGCATATCCAAGCATGATCCCTCTTGTGGAAGATGGATCCTCCTTGGTTCTTGTTTCCAATGGCACATGCACATAACATATACACCCAAAAACTTTCAAGTGATTAAGATTGGGTTTCTTTCCATACAACATCTCATATGGAGTTTTGCCTTCAATTGCTTTGCAAGACACCCTATTCATCAAGTAGTTTGCACATACAAGAGACTCACCCCAAAAGGATTTGGGCAAACAAGCATCTAATCTTAAAGCCTTAGAACATTCACATAATGTTCTATTCCTTCTTTCAGCAACTCCATTTTGTTGAGGAGTGTAAGGACAAGAAGTCTCTTTCTTGATCCCTTCCTCCTCACAAAAGGCCTTGAACTCATTGGAGATGAATTCTCCACCATTGTCACTTCTAAGAATCTTGATGCTATGATTATGATGCTTTTCCACAAACAACTTGAACTTTACAAAAGTATCAAATACTTGAGACTTGAAGGAAAGTAAGAACACCCAACAATATCTTGAGTAGTCATCAATGAAGGTTAAAAACATGGATGAACCTCCATTAGATTTGGTGCTAGCAATGTGCACATCCGAGTGTATGAGTTCAAGAGGATGAGATGACTTTGTGATGGATTTAGGAAACACCTTCTTATGTGCCTTGGATAAGGCACAAGCTTCACAAACCTTGTCTTCCTTCCCAATAGACCTTGGTAGGCCTAAAGCATACTCCTCCTTGATCATAGCCTCCATGGAACCCGAGTTGACATGTCCAAGTCTTTTGTGCCATAAAGTAAAGGTAGATATATTGCTCTTCTCGGCCAACATGACAACATTAGTATCCACAAATGCATCCAGCTTATAAAGTTTGCCAAGTCTAGTGCCCTTAGCCACTATCTTACCCTTCTTCTTGATGAAACATTCATTTGAAGCAAAGTCAACATTGAAACCATTGTCTACCATTTGGCCAACACTTAGTAGATTCTTTGTTATTGTAGGAATGTACAAAACACCTTCTATGTTGATCTTTTTGGAAGATCCTAAGCAAAGGGGAATGCTACCAACTCCTTCAATCTTACAAGCTTCATCATTTGCTGTATAGATAGACTTTATAGGTCCATCATAAGATAAGAGAGAAGAGAAAAACTCCCTTTTACTAGTCATGTGTGAACTAGCACCCGAGTCAATCCACCAAGGATCTTCTCCTTTAAAGCTTGTTGAAGAAAATATGGACATCATGAGAGAGTCCTCATGTGAACTCTCCTCCTCCTCCTCTTTGCTCATGTTGGCTTGGCTTTGATCTTGCTTCCTCTTGAAGCATTCCGAGGCATAATGCCCCATCTTGCTACAATAGTAGCACTTCACCTTTGATTTGTCCTTCTTGACTTTGGTGGTTGATGGAGATGCCTTTGGGGGTCCTTCTTGATCCTCAAGCTTTGTAGACTTCTTGAATGTTGATCCTTTGCCTTTGGACTTGCCTTTGCCTTTGGTGAAGAGAGCTTGGTCATATCCACCTTGGATGGAAAGCCTATCCATCCTCTCTTGCATTTGGCTCCTTCTTGATTCCTCGGCCATGAGTGTGCCTTGGAGTTCTTCAAGTATGGGTAGCTTACCCATAATTGCATATCCCTGAACCAAATTGTCAAATTCAAAGCTTAGTCCATTCAATATGAGTTGAACAAGCTCTTCATCCTTGATAGGGTCACCTATAAAGGCTAGCTCTTTGTTCAATTCCTTTACTCTTAGGACAAAAGTATGTGCACTCTCTCCTTTCTTTTGATAGCTTCTATAGATTTGATTCTTCAAAACTAACATTCTAGTTTGGTTCTTGGATTCATAGACCTTTTGCAAAGTCTCCCAAGCATCTTGAGCTGAAGTGCAATCTCCTACCTCTCTTAAGAGTTCATTTGCAACATTCATTTTTATGCAATGTAGTGCAACATTGCACCTCTTGATGTATTTGGCTTTTTCTTGAGGATGAATAGGTTCACCCTCCTTACCATTTACAATTTCCATCAGATCTTGCATGATCATGATAGATTCCATTCTAACTTTCCATATGGAATAGTTAGTTTTGTTGAGCCTTTCATTAGTATCCAAAAGATATGCATTTATAGATGCCATCTAGTCTCCTAATCAAGGACTTGACACAAATGAAGGTTACTTCTATTGATTTGATTGAAGGTCTACCTTATCCCACTTCTTAGGGACCTGAAAATATCAGTAATAGACTTCCTATAAAGATCTAAGAATGATCTCTAACAAAATCAAATCATAGAATACTAGAAACAATGCACTTGCTTGATTGAAGTAGACAATACTAGTAGAATTGCCCCTCTTTCTATAAAGAACATTAAAGCTTCCAAATGATCTGATCAAGAGTGAATTTCAGCAACCTAATATACTTCCAAAATCACTTGTAAAAGATCTAAATGGAACTTAATGAGGATGCAACACAATCTACTATCCAATCACAAGCAAAAAATGATCAAAATTGATGAAAAATTGATCTAATTTGGTGCATAAGTCAAGCAATGGTTGGACTGAACCTAAATCACTTTAGGAGGTGCCTACTACACCTTAGAACATCCTTGAAGAGTCCCCAAAACTCTGATCTTCCCTCTCCTTGAATGCTAGAAAGCCTCCTCTATGAAATCACCTCCAAAACTCGCTTAGAAATCAATGCTTGGAGCAAGCAAAACTTGCTATCTTGGTAATGTGAATTGAATTCAACTTTGCCTCTGGTTTTAGACACCTAAACACCTGCAAATGAAGTCACACAACACCAATCTCCAATGTATTTGACTCACTTTGAGTTCTAGAATCAATACTAGATGCTAAGATCCAATCTACACAAGATTTAGATCAAAACTTGTGATCAAATTGAATGAAAACCAAGGATTTAGCTCATTTCAGCCTTTAGGCTCTGATACCATGTAAAAATTACAGCAAATAAGGATCCTAAAACACTTGAAATGATGAGGGAAACAATAGCTTATGATTTCATAAGATTAGCACAAGTTGAACCATCAAAATCCATCAAAAATCTATGCTTGAACCTCACTAAATGGCCCAAATCCTTGAAGAAGGCTTCACACGTGTGAAAGTACGGCCTCCCACAGTCTGAGTACTGTACACCAGACCTACATTCAATCCTATAATCATTAGTAATCACAAGTACTCAAACAATTATGAACATAGAGAGCAATTGCACCATTATGAGAGAAAAAACATGAAATTGCTTGATTGATTTTGGTGAGATATCATCACCTATATATACATGATCCATCACGGTTTTGGGCAGGTATGAGTAGCCCTAAACCTATCCCTAATGCTAATTTTGGTGGATCTTTCATCCCTACCAAGTTAGGGTTGGAATCTTGGAGATCCCTCAACAATGCAAAAATTACCAAAAATAGCTCCTATTTTTTCTCCCTTGTATCTAAGCCTAATTTGGACTCATTCCAAAGGTTCTAACACTTAGGTCTACTTGAGAACATTCTTATGAATGGAATCCTATGCTATTTGGCACGTGTGACAAGCCACATCATGACCATCTAACTATTTACAAGTCATATGACCAAAACTAGTCAAGCTAGAATTGTGAATTTTTAACAGATTAGAAGTCCAGGTTTCACAAGAAAAAGTACTTCAATCATTCTTATGTCGAAGGTACTATGTATTCTTTTCATGGCTTTCTTCCATTTCTTATGATGCAACTATCAAGAGGGAGATTGCTTACTTTTGTGGTGTGATCATTAAGAGGGAGTCTTGTGAAAGAAAGGTCAAAGGAAGAGTGACTCTTGGGAAGATCAAAGACATGGATCTTACACCTCTTCATCAACTCAAAGGATGTTATGATTGTGGTGGAGTGTTCATGCATGATCAAGAGGCAAAAGGTTGGATGAAGAAGACTACATGGAGCAACTCAAGTGGCAATTTCTTCAAAGCAAGGAAGTTCTCATTGGTGAGCCCATTGAGGTTTGGTTTGAGCTCAAATGGGCTGGTTTGATTATGTTTGATACTCAACTTCATCTACTCTACTTCATGTTGGATAGAATTGTAGAAATCTATCTTTTGGTTTATGATGGTGACATTGTTTTCACTAACTATAGTGAAAGGTTGAGATCAAGCAATGATGAGATCTTGTGGGATGTTAATCATGTGTTTGAGAGGGAGTATCTTCAAAGGTTCAGATTTGAAGATGTTTATAAATGCAAAGTCTTTGATGTTTTATTGGAAGATCAAGATGTTGATCTTGAATTGCTTCATCAACACCAAGAGGCAAGTAGCAATTGGAAGGTAGTCAAAAGCATCAAAGGGGAGCCACATAGGCAAAGCATTTTGGATTTGTTTTTATAGGTTCTTGAAGGTTCAAGTAAGGTTCTTGGAGCATCAAGGAAGTGTCCTTTTACTCTACCTTACTTGTTTAGTCTCATGTATGAACATTGTCATGTCAATTTGTTGGAATTGTCAAAATTCAATGAAACTAGTTCCATAGTTTTGCATCCTTTGGATCTTGGAGATATAATAGTTATTATTGCTGGTTTTTATGATCAAGTACATGCATTCATTCAAATCTTGAAAGATATTGAAGTGGTCAATATGTTTACTTTTGAGCAAAGTTCAAGGTCTAGCATCCTAGTATGCAAATCTTGTGGAGATACTTCAAGTATTTCAAGTTCAAGTTTTGCTCATTCAAATGGAGCAGAGAACACATCATTCAAGGGCTTTCAAGAATTGGAGACCTACAAAGACAAGGTGGTGATGGAGGTTCATTCATGGAGATACATGGTGCATTCACTATGGGCATAGTGGAATGTGGAGGCATGCAAACACTTGTCAGTTACTTTCACTTACAACTTGTTTGCTGCTGTTTTACAGAGAATCCAAAGGTGGATACATGGAGGAATCCTTTCATTTTGATTCTATGTTCTTTTACATGTATCTTGTTCACCATTCTATGTAAAATTGATGTAAGAAATAGTGAAGCATCCTATATGGACACTATTATCTATATCAATTATGTTGTACTTCATATTGTACATATTAGAACCATATTGAGAAGAGATCTATTATCATGATGGAGATTATTGTTAGGTTGGAGCAAAGTAGTGTTGTAAAACAAGCAAGTTAAGTTGAAGAGGGAGAAAACTGTCAACATTTCCTAGCTAGTTTGAGGCCTAAATTGGCAATTTGTGTACATAGTTTTGGATCTAATTTGTACAAAGAGGCTTAGATATTTTTATTTTAGTATATATCTCATGTTGAAGAAGTCTCAAACTTCAGTACCTTCGAAATGACACCAAAATCATGTTATTTGGACATATAGGTCAAAATTGGCTATTTTAGGCTACTCGTGTCCTAAAATTGGGTCCTAAGTTCTAGAGAGAGGAGAGAGAGTCATCTCTCTCACCTATGTTAGGCTGAAATTTGTGGAGAACAGGTTGGAGAAATTTATTGTATGGTTGAGAGAGATCAATAGATCATTGTCACAGTTTCTTCCTCCATTGAGAGCATTGCTTTGTGTATTGTCTTCAAGCTATTGTGTATGATCTTAAGAGGTTTCCAGAAGTGGTAGGCTATTGTTATAGGGCTAGTATGCTGTTGTTTTTTGCTGCCATCAATGCCTTTTATTAGCTTCTTTTGTCTCTTAAATGCTTTGTCAAGTTCATGTGTATCAAAGGTAGCATTAGGATGCTTTGCCATTTCTAGCTTTTGTAGCTTGTTGTGCAAAGATCTTAGCCAAGTATTCTAGGAGTTTGGATCCATTCAAGATCCACTTTTTTCACATCTCTCAACAATACAATAAGCTTCTCCAACCTGTTTTCCACGAATTTCAGCCTAATATAGGTCAGAGAGATGACTCTCTCCTCTCTCTAGAACTTAGGACCCAATTTTAGAGCACCAGTAGCCTAAAATAGCCATTTTGGCCTATATGTCCAAATAACATGATTTTGGTGTCATTTCAAAGGTCCTGAAGTTTGAGACTTCTTCAGCATGAAATATATACTAAAATAGAAATATCTAAGCCTCTTTCACACGTGTGAAAGGTTAGATCCAAAACTATGTACACAAATTGTGAAAGTACTGTACTTTAGGACCATAAATGGATCT
This sequence comes from Diphasiastrum complanatum, assembly GCA_029204225.1. Taxonomy (NCBI): domain Eukaryota; kingdom Viridiplantae; phylum Streptophyta; class Lycopodiopsida; order Lycopodiales; family Lycopodiaceae; genus Diphasiastrum; species Diphasiastrum complanatum. The sequence continues at coordinate 80,235,959 of CM055094.1, forward strand.
ACAAAAGATCCACAAGAGTGATTGGATGCTTGCTTAACAATTTGTCAAAAAACTAGACACAAAAAAGTTGATCTAGATTGGCAATTTGACAAACAACAAGTATTAACAATCAAAAGCATTGATTAACATTGAAATCCAAGCCCACACGTGTGTACTACAGGATGTAGTACGGCCTTCAACCTGAGAAACAAGTAGAAATTGATTTGGATTCATTTGGATCACAAAAACTCAAGGTACATAGTGAACTAGCTTGAGATTGCCAACGAGCTCCAAAAATTTTCTATCTTCTCACTATGGAGAGAGAGAATACATAGCAAATTCAACTTTCTTCTTGAAGTTAGGTGGATTTCCAGAATGTAATAAGGAAGTTAACTCACTCTCCTTGACCTAAAATGAAACCCTAGTCTATTTCCCAGAGTCATGCTTGGTAGATAGCTAGTTGGTCAGATTTTCACCTTAAATCTAGGATTTAGGTCCTATAAACTAGGAATGACTACCAAAATGACATGACCAACCCTATGGACTTGACCTTTGATCAAGCTAGATTTGCCAATGTTTGGCAATTCTTCACACTCCTCTTCAAATTTAGTTTGATCTATCTACAACTCTCTTGCTAGATGAATGAATGCTTTTAGAAGTGTCTAAAAAATCCAGCTACAAACAAGGAAATTTTGAGACTCCAATAGAGAATGATGTCCATGAAGGATCTTTCACCACCTCTTAAAGGATCTCTTACAAGATGTTCCATAAATGTGCCATGTAGCACACTTCAAAAACTATACATCATGCCAAGCCATGGATTCCAAGGCATTTTGTGCACTTGAAGATACATCAATTAAACTATTAAGTGCATACACATTGTTGCCAAAGACTGTTTGCCTTGCTTGATCCATATGATTGAGCCTATATGGCTCCATCTTGACACTCAAGATTCTTCTTGGAGTCCTCGGGTCTTGAGCTTGCTCCTCCACTTGACTTGACTCCAAACCATCAATGAACTGAATAAAGTGTTGATCCAAAGGTGCTTCTTCAAGTTTACAAATCTTCCACTCTTGAAAGATCACATTTCCACCATTGACAACTTCTTTGGTAGAAAACAAGTAGATTCTACAATCTTTACTTGAAGATCAAAACACTACCATTGTTCTTATCATTGAAATAGGATAGTCTTTGGTCCTTACATTGGAATGATCATGCACAGAGCATGTGTATCCAAAGATTTCCAATACAAATGATGTTTCATCTAGCATGACTCTATTCAAACTATTACAAAAATAGTTATCCAATGAAATTGCTTTATCAACAACAAATGTAGATTTTAGAGCATCCCATTTCATTGTCTTGTCATACAAAGTAGTAAACACCATGAATCTTAAAGGTAACAAACAAGTCACCTCATGTCTACTACTACTTTCCAAAAAGTATTCAAAGATAGTAGACTCTCCAATGCTCACCACCCTTGCAAGATGCACACTTGAATGGACAATTTGCATGCAATTTGATGACTCGACCATTGTCATTGAGGACTCACTTGGAACTCTCATGCTTTGAGGCTGATCCTCAAGATCTTCCTCCTTTTGATGCTCCTCCTCAATGCAAGCAAGATCACACTTTTCCAAGATCTCCTCTTGAGTTATCTCCTCCTTTGCCAAGCTCATTCTTTCAAAAGCAACACTAGCTTCCAACTTAAACAATCTTCCATGTTTAAATCCCTTTGCAATGCAAACATCATTCTTCAAGATGAAGCAAACACCATGCTTAAAGTGGACATCCAAACCACTTTCTAAGAGTAGACCAACACTAAACATATTCTTGGTGATTGATGGTACATAAAGGACATTTTCTAGATCCATGCATTTTGAGGATTCTAGACACAAAGAGATGGTGCCAACACCATCTATCCTACACTCTTCATCATTTGCAGTAAAGACAAACTTTTTAGCAGCATTGAAAGAGTGTAAGGTTGAGAAAAAGTCCTTTTTACAAGACATGTGGGAGCTAGCCCCACTATTGATCCACCAATTGTCTCTTGAATTGCTATTGCTTGTTGGTGAGGATGTAGATGCCATCAAGAATACATCTACTTTATCCTCCTCCTCCTCCTTTGCAAGGTTTCCTTGTTTGTCCTCCTCCACTTGTGCTCTTAGTCTCTTGTAGCATTCAGATGCATAATGCCCCTTCTTTTCACAAAAGAAGCATTTCTGCTTTGACTTGTCCTTTGAGCTTGATGCATCATCCTCTTCTTTGGCCTCCTTTGGATGCTTCTTCTTTCCATTGGTCTTATTTTTTCCCTTAAATGAGAAATTGGCTTTCTCATCACCTACCTGCAAAGACAAGGAATTCATCCTAGATTTTACATGGAGCATCCTACACTCTTCAGCCACTAATACACTCTGAAGTTTTCCTATAGTTGGCAAAGTGTCTTGGATGGCAAAACTTTGGACCAAATTTGCAAAGTCATCTCCTAGACCATTAAAAACAATTTGTACAAGCTCTCCATCATGAATCTTCTCTCCAATGGAATCCAACTCCCTATTTAGAGACTTGATTCTGAGTACATAATCCTGTGCACTCTCCTCGCTTCTCCTCATGCTTTGCAAAATTTGATTTCTAAGCATAAGAACTCTAGAAGTGTTGCTAGACTCATAGATTGATTTTAAAGACTCCCATGCCTCTTTAGCACTAGTACAAGCTGATACTTCTCTCAACAGATCATTGCTCACATTCATCTTCACACAATGAAGTGCAAGCCTAGATCTCTTCTTGTATCTAGCTAACTCCTGTGCACCTAGAGGTTCATCTTCATCTTCAATCAAGAACTCATAAAGGTCTTGGAGCACCAAGAGTGACTCCATCCTAACCTTCCAAATAGCATAATATGTAGGATTCAACCTCTCACTAGCTTCTAGAAGGTATGCTCCAACAGATCCCATCTTACTAGTGACTTCTACAAACACGAAATAGATTTGATTGACTTGAAACTCACAAAGGTCTCACACTTGCAGTGTTTCATTCAAATTTGATTTCTAATCCAACAAATGGACTTATAATCACAGTTCTATCACTCCCTCACAAAGCTGGAATGAAGATAAGATGAAGTGAAAACTACTTTCAAACAAATCTTGCCAAGAAATGAATTTGATTGTCTCTAGAAACTCACTAAGGTCTCTCTCTTGTAGTTTTTCACTCAAATTAGATTTCTAATCCAACAAATGGACTTATAATCTCAGTTCTAGCACTCCCTCACAAAGTTGGAATGAAGATAAGATGATGTGAAATCTACTTGCCAATTTTGACTATTTTTGGACAAAAAAATGACTTAATCTCTTTCACACTTTTTGATGTACTTTCAAGACCTGTAAAACAAGTTTAGAGGACCTGATTTCAGCCTAGATTAATTAGATCTCATGACCCTATGTCAAATCTAATCAATGGCACTCAATCTTGTAGATTATCCTAAGATTTCCACCAAAAATTACATCAAAAGCTCACAAATTGAATTTCTTTGGATCAAGTGAATACCATGCATTAAATGCAGGTTCAGAGGTGCCCACACATGTGAATAGTATGGATTTGGACCCCTACCAAGTTTGGGATCAAATCTCCTCACCAAAATCAAGATTCTAGCTTGCCCTCTCAATACTAGTTTTTAGCACCAAAACTTGCTAAAAATGGATCTGCATTAGATCAATGGCTCAAAAAACTAGACACAAAAAAGTTGATCTAGATTGGCAATTTGACAAACAACAAGCATTAACAATCAAAAGCATTGATTAACATTAAAATCCAAGCCGACACGTGTGTACTACAAGATGTAGTAGGGCCTTCAACTTGAGAAACAAGTAGAAATTGATTTGGGTCCGTTTGGATCACAAAAACTCAATGTACATAGTGAACTAGCTTGAGATTGCCAATGAGCTCCAAAAGTTTTCTATCTTCTCACTATGGAGAGAGGGAATACATAGCAAATTCGACTTCCTTCTTGAAGTTAGGTGGATTTCCAGCATGTAATAAGGAAGTTAACTCACTCTCCTTGACGTAAAATGAAACCCTAGTCTATTTCCTAGAGTCATGCTTGGTAGATAGCTAGTTGGTCAAATTTTCACCTTAAATCTAGGATTTAGGTCCTATAAAATAGGAATGACTACCAAAATGACATGACCAACCCTATGGACTTGACCTAACCTACATTAGGAGTGGGTTGCCATGTGGCATCTTGGCATTACATGTGTGTAACCCAACTATACACAATATTTGAAATTGGTGAAAAAGACATATGTGTGCTCTCTTTGGCATATCCCACGAGTTGAGTACCCTCTCAAACTCTCTGATTGCCTAAAATTCTTTTAAAAACAAATCAAATTGATTTAGAAACAAGAGCAACACATTCTACTCTCCAATACCTATCCAACAAGCTATAAAACATCAAATTTGGATCATTCCTTGAGAAGTAGCACTCATTAATGAGGGCTGAATTCACACATGTGGCTCTCTGTCTGTACAAAGCTCCGCTGGATCAGCTCAACCTTGATTTGATCCAGTTATGATCCACAGATTGCTTGTTTCTCAACAAGTTTGAATCCTTCTCCAAAATCCGAGTTCCTGCAAGCAAAAACATTGATGATCTGATGTATACACCCTCACCTCTTCAAAGCATGAAGCTCTGATACCATGTGAAGGTTTTAGCACATGTGAACTTCACCACACACCCTACAGGATCTTACTGAGGTGTTGTGATTGCACAAGATTGATCAAAGAACAGTATGCTTTAAAAATCTAAGGCAAGAGCACAATGGCATACATCTGATGAAAAAATCTAACTCTTCACTATGAGAAATGAATGTCAGAAATAATTTTGTGTTCAGTATGGGAAAAAGAGGATGCTCTGAGGTAGAGAGAGAAAATTATACATAGAAAACTTGGGTAGAGAGATAATGAGTCCAAAACACCAAAATCTCAATATTTACAATATGGCAAAACATGCCCAGCTTTCCCTACATGAGAGAGACTCGAATTCCTACAGTGGAGTTGCATGGAAAGTCCACATAACTGAACTAATTCACCTACCAGAGATCCACATGTGTAATTGCATGCATGTATGGTGAATGTACTGCATATCAACTCATAAAATTGCCTAGACATGTGTAGATCACAGAAACTACTTTGCATGTTGCATGCACTGATTGCATGTGGATTGCATGCATACAGTAAGACTTTGATGCTATCAAAACATCTGCATGTCATTACAATTGAACCTAGCTACACTAGAAGGATATGTGCTCAATTCACACTCCTTATATGTACAACATGAAATCTAGTGGAAATTATCATGGACATGACTCCAAACTCGAGATAGGAAGATAATATTCTAATAATCTTCACAGATCTACTACTTAAAGAAGAAATCCAAAGTATTTGATTCCTTCAAGAAGTTCTTGGCATTTGCAGAGCAACACACCTTGAAAAAGATACAGATCCTCATATCTAACAATGGAGGTGAATAGAAAAGCAAAGAGTTCTCAAAATTCTGCAAAAAACAGGGGATAGAACACCAGTTCACTCCTGCATACACACCAGAATACAATGGTGTAGTAGAAAAAAAAATAGAACGCTAGTCGAAGGAGCCAGATGCATGATTACACAGGCTCAATTGCCAGATCAATTTTGGGCTGAGGCAATAGCTGCAGCTGTACACCTGCAGAATAGATCCACAATGACAATGCTGGAAAACAAAACACCATACAAAATGTGGACAGGCAAAAAGCCTGATATGTCATACGTACGAGTGTTTGGATGTGCAACATACAAGCACATTCCAAGAGAGAAAAAAAAACAAGCTTGATGACAAATCTGAACAAACAATCATGGTCGGCTACTCAAACGGAACACATGTGTACAGATTCTACAATCCAACCATGAAGAAGGTTGTTTCGAACAGAGATGTGAAGTTCGATGAGTCCACATTTTTTGGACTAAAAGATGGAGGCCATAAGATCTTCACACTACTGCTTATTCCAGAGGGAGATCGAGGACAAACATCAAATCAGAATGCAGAGCCACAGACTCCAGAGCAGCAGGAAGCAGAGGATCAACTCTATGAACAAGAAACGTTCAAACAATGACAAAACGAACCTCGAAGGTCAACGAGACAAAGAAGACCTCCAGACTGTTACGTTGACAATCTTCAATGGAACAAAGACATGTAGTTCAAGTACTATAGCTTCATTGAAGAGCCAACAACATACCAATAGCTATCCAGAGTTCAGAGGGAGAATTTTGGAAGCAGGCAATGTCAGAGGAGATCGAGTCGATGAGGCAAAACGAAGCATGGACATTAGAGCCACTACCAGAAAATAGAAAAGATTTCTTGCAAGTCAACCACACTTGGCAAGACTCTTTGAATGGCAAAACTTTGTACAAGGTTAGCATGTTCATCTAGCAAACCATTCAACATAACCTGGACTATTTCACCATCTTTTATGCTTTCATCAATGCATGCTAGATCATCACTTAAGGACTTAACCCTCAAGACCAATGCATGAGCACTTTCTCCCTCTCTTTGTCTACTAGAAAATATTTTTCTCTTTAGGGTCAATACCCTAGATGTGGACTCTGATTGCCTCACTTGCACTTTGACAGTTACCAACTTCCTTGAGAAGTTCATTGGTAACATTCATTTTAATGATATAAAGAGCTCTTTTAGCCTTCTTATCAAACCTTTGTTGCTTTTGAATTGGTGGTCTCTCTTTAGTTCCTACAGCTATGTCCATGAGTTCATTCAACTCAAATAAAGATTCGATTCTCACTTTCCAGGTAGAGTAGTTTGATGAACTCAACCTATTATTAGTTTCTAACATGATCCCACCATTGGAAGCCATGAATCTAATGATTCTTCAAATTTTAGGCTCTGTCCTAATGCACCTAGCACTCACTTTCCTCTCAACAAATGATGGATAACGAGATCTCAGAAGATCTAGGACCCTAAAACACTTCTATCTTGAACCTGGCTGGCATGGAAAGGAATATTGAAACACATATAACACTTTGCACACACTAAGAATGGATTACAAACTCAAACCAACCTGAACACACTCTTGCTTAAGCTCTCAAACTTTCTAGCAAGTGACCAAATCAAGTTATGATGTGAAGAGTTACTTGCATTCTTAGAAAATACACAAGACTAGGCTACCAAGAATACCTAGAATTGAACAAACTTGAACATATGATCAACACACTAAGATATTGATTTAACCTATAAAACCACATGTAAAACACACTTCTAGAAGTTTATAAACTCCAGCAAGTGATAAATACAAGCTTTAGAGGTGAATGAAAGAGCACACTTAGTGAATCACAAGACTAGCTTCACTAGCTTGTCAAATCTTGGTGTTTAGATGTAGATCTAAGATCACTTCACATGAGAATGTTCCTCAAACTGTTAAGAAACTGAAAACACATTTGCATAATGGTTAAAACCTTCCAGCAAATGCTCCAATCAAATTACATAGAGAGAGCTACTTATATGCTCAACAAAGTACACCAAAATATATGCAAAAGATTGTTGACAATCTGTTCACCCAAAAGGGGATCTTTCATCCAAGTGGGAGCTTTTCTCAGCCTTTTGGAGAATTACAAAATCACTCAAAGAGTATTTGTCATCCACTTAAGGAGAAGGTTCATCCACTTAAGGAGAGTGCTGATCCACAAAGGAGAGTGTTCATCCACAAAAGTGGAGAATGTCAACAATAGATTGAACAGAACATTGTTAGTACTAGCCAGCTCTGATATCATGTGAAAAAAGTGGATCTTGAATGTATCCAAACTCCCAAAATACTTGGCTAAGATCCTTGCACAACAAGCTACAAAAGCTAGAAATGGCAAAGCATCCTAATGCTACCTTTGATACACATGAACTTGACAAAGCATTCAAGAGACAAAAGAAGCTAATAAAAGGTACTGATGGCAGCCAAAAACAGCATCATACCAGCCCTACACAAGCAGCCTACCACTTTTGGAAACCTCTCAAGATCATACACAAAATCTTGAAGACAATACACAAAGCAATGCTCTCAATGGAGGAAGAAACTGTGACAATGATCTATTGATCTCTCTCAACAATACAACAAGTTTTTCCAACCTGTTCTCCACAAATTTCAGCCTAAAATAGGTGAGAGAGATGACTCTCTCTCCTCTTTTTAGAACTTAGGACCCAATTTTAGGGCACCAATAGCCTAAAATAGCCAATTTTGGCCTATATGTCCAAATATCATGATTTTGGTGTCATTTTGAAGGTCCTGAAGTTTGAGACTTCTTCAACATGAAATATATACTAAAATAAAAGTATCTAAGCCTCTTTCACATGTGTGAAAGGTTAGATCCAAAACTACGTACAAAACCTGCCAATTTAGGCCTCAAACTAGCTAGGAAATGTTGACAATTTTCATAGGAATTGGTATTCTGTGCAAGGTAGCCTATATCAATGTGAAGTTCCTAATCAAAATATACTGGTCGGTGTGACATCCAAAAAAATTTTGATTCATCCATCGCCCCAAAAGACCCAAAGCCAATGAGTTACAAAGGCTGAGCTTCTACCCTTGCTCCTTGTTGAACGTCCCTGTTAGGAAGAAATCAGTCATCTGCACTACAAGCACATTCGGCATATCAAAACTGATTGGCAAACCAATCGTCTCAACAAACATTTGTTCAGTGATCGGAATGCTCACATTCCGCACTTGCGTAAGACCTTGCTCCTCCGACTCCTTGATATTACTCAAGAAGTAATATCAAGTTTCCAAAACCTTATTCTGATTGAACTGTTGAAGATGATCCAAGCCTTTTAGGTAGTCTTGAATTAATAAGCTTCGCACATCTGCGCGCTTGGTAAATCTAGAGTTCTTATTGATTGTTGCCATCATCTTTAGCTTCTCACAATCATTCAACGTGCGTAAATTTTGACACACAATCATAATGCTTCACGAGATAGAAAAATTGTAATTAGAATGTAATTCTAAAATGTCCCTCTGTTGCTTTAAGGCAGACCTATATTTCCAAACACCAACTAGTTCGACTCCTCCGCCCACTATTCAAGGCCTTTTCTGATGAGCATGGGATCAAGAGGGAGTCTACAACATTAACGACCCCACAACAAAATGGAGTGGCTAAAAGGAAGAATAGGATTTTATGTGAAAGTGCTAAATCCATGAGGTTAAGTGCATTTTGGGATCAAGCTTTGTTGTGTGCCAATTTCTTGTGCAATAGGTGGCCGAGTGTTATTTTGGATGGAAGGACACCTTTTGAGATGCTATTCAAGAGGAGGCCGAGTGTCAACTTTCTAAGGACCTTTGGATGCACATGCTATGTCAACATTACTCTTGATGATAGGACCAAGGAGGATCCATTTTCAAGAAGAGGTAAGGAGGTGGAGCTTCAACATGTGTCCTCAAGGGAATGTGTAGTTGATATCTTCACCAAAGATTGGAAAAGGACTTGTTCATGAAGCATAGGACATCACTTGAAGTGTTATCAAAGTCCATGCTAAAACTAGTTGAAGAGGGAGTGTGAAAGATTCAACTAGTTTGATCATATCTGCTATATTTCCATATTTGGCATATTGAGGCCAAATTTGTTTTTAGACTTAGAGATTTGTGAAGATTATTAAAATATTATCTTCCTATCTCGAGTTTGGGGTCATGTCCATGATAATTTCCACTAGATTTCATGTTGTACATATAAGGAGTGTGAATTGAGCACATATCCTTCTAGTGTAGCTCGAATTTGAGTTCCGTGCATGCAACATGCAAAGTACTTTCTGTGATCTACACATGTCTAGGCAATTTTGTGAGTTGACATGCAGTACATGCACCATACATGCATGCAGTTACACATATGGATCTCTGGTAGGTGAATTAGTTCAGTTAATTGGACTTTCCATGCAACTCCACTGTAGGAATTCGAGTCTCTCTCATGTAGGAAAGCTGGGCATGTTTTGCCATATTGTGAATATTGAGATTTTGGTGTTTTGGACTCATTCTCTCTCTAACCGAGTTTTCTATGCTTGATTTTCTCTCTCTACCCGAGAGCAGCCTCTTTTTCCCATACTAAACACTTAGAATTATTTCTGACATTCATTTCTCATAGTGAAGAGTTAGATTTTTTCATCAGATGTATGCCATTGTGCTCTTGCCTTAGATTTTTCAAGCATACTGTTCTTTGATCAATCTTGTGCAATCACAACACTCAGTAAGGTCCTGTAGGATGTGTGGTGAAGTTCACACATGCTAAAAACTTCACATGGTATCAGAGCTTCATGATTTGAAGAGGTAAGGGTGTATACATCAGATCATCAATGTTTTTGCTTGCAGAAACTTGGATTTAAGAGAAGTATTCAAACTCGCTGAGAAACAAGCAATCTGTGGATCATAAGTGGATCAAATCAAGGCTGATCTGATCCAACGGAGCTTTGTACGGACAGAGAGCTCACACGTGTGAAATCAGCCCTCAATAATGAGTGCTACTTCTCAAGGAATGATCCAAATTTGATGTTCTATAGCTTGTTGGATAGGTATTGGAGAGTAGAATGTGTTGCTCTTGTTTCTAAATCAATTTGATTTGTTTTTAGATGAGTTTTAGAAAATCAGAAAGTTTGAGAGGGTACTCAACTCGTGGGATATGCCAAACTGAGCACACATTTGTCTTTTTCACCAATTTTATCAATTTTCATTGTCAATCAAGGAGGATTGGATAGAAGTGAGTGTTCTGAGCTCTTAGACTTTTCATTTCACACATATTACTATTTTTGAGTTGAAAGTAAGTTCCTAGAGAGTTTTTCAGTACATTGAAACTCGTGGGAGAGATAGACTTCTTGCTTGCATGTGCTTTTTCTTTTGTGACTGAAGCAAGATCCAAATTCAAGATAGATTGATTTTTTGTATTGAGAATTTGTTCTTACATCTGTTGCTAGATTTCATAGGGTGGATCAACATATGTGTTAGATCCTAGATTGAGATAGCAAGCAACATCCTTTCAACTCCATTTTTTTTTTTATCATTACTAGAATTTTTTACCAAGAAGATGTCTTCATCTGGTTCACATTTCTTAGAGCACAGTGAGAGGTTAACATCTTCCAATTATGCAATGTGGAAGATCAGAATGGAATCATTGTTGATTCTACAGGATGTAAAGGATATTGTGAATGGAGCTGAAGAAGAACCTGCTGCACCTAATGAAGCTGCAGCATTCCACAAAAGAACCAGAATTGCCCTTCATTTTATAAAAATGAATGTTACCAATGAAGTGTTAAGAGAGATCAGTACATGCACCACTGCCAAGGAAGCTTGGGATACTCTAAAAACAATCTATGAAATCAAAAATACTTCTGGATTGCTTACACTTAGAAACCAAATATTTTTAAGTTATCAGAGAGTAGATGAGAGTGCTTCATCATATGTCATGAGAGTTAAGGATCTTCATCAAGAGTTAGTTGGTATTAGTGATGCTCCTAAGACCACTAAACTTGTTCAAGTAGTCCTAAATGGACTTACAGATGAGTATGACAATATTGTGCAGACTTATGCTATCAGAGAGAATCTTCCATCCTTGGAGACACTGCAAGATATTCTCATTGTTGAAGTAAGGAGACAAGAGAACAAGATGTTGAGGATCAACAGACTTTCATTGAAAGATGGTGGAGATGACAAAGCACTCTTCATCAGAGACAAGTCAAGAGGCAAGGGCAAAGGACAACAACACTTCAAGAAGGACAAAGCCAAAGAAGGTGGTGAAGATCAGTCCTCACAAGGTGCAACATCCAGTGGCAAGAAGAAGTTGTCAAAGATCAAGTGTTTTTTTTGTGGAAAGAAACGACATTATGCATCAAACTGTTTGAAGAAGAAGAACCAATCTAAGCAAGTTAACCTTACTAATGAGGACGATTGTGAGGGTGTAGAGAGTGAAAGAGAGGATTCATTAATGATGTCTACTTTTTCATCTTTCCCTTTTAAGAATGAAGAAATTTGGTGGATAGATAGTGGGGCTAGTTCCCACATGTCTAGTTCTAGGAACTCTTTCACTAATCTCATGCCATATTTAGGTGCAAAAAGGTCAATCTATACTGCTAATGATGTAGAGTGTAGAACTGAAGGAATAGGAAGTATTCCATTACATGCATCATCATCAAAATCTTTTTGCTTACATGATGTATTGTATGTACCTAAATTGACTAAGAATCTCATGAGTGTAGGACAGTTGTTTGATAGTGGATTGGATGTCAAGTTTCAAGTTGACAAGTGTATAATCTCAAGAGAAAATGAAGTTGTTGCTAGAGGATCTAGAATTGGTAAGTTGTACAAACTAGATTCTACGGAGAGTGCCGACACTGTCAAAGGAGCTTCTACCTTGTGAAGCTTGTGTGAAAGATTCAACTAGTTTCATCACATTTTGCAATATTTCCATATGTGACATATTGAGGCCAAAACTTGTTTTAGACTTAGAGGTTGACTTTTCAAAGTTCATTAGTCTAAATTTCATTCGAATAAACACTTTTTGAAAGTGTGAGAAAGATAGAATGCGAGTTTGAGTAGATTCAATTTGAATAAGTTGGGTACATTGAATCTAGACCCAAAATTGGTAGGGTTAGCATTTTGGTGGGAAAGCCAAGTGGCCAAATAGGGTTTGGACCTGTTATAAAAGGATGTAACTCGTGGAGAGAGTCATCTTCTCTCTTCTCTATCTCATTTCATGCTTATACATGGTTCTCTTGGGTTCTACTATCCATTGGTGCACTCTCTTGGTGATTGCTTGCAATTCTATGTGTAGAATGATCTATATTTGTTATTTTTGGATCCACACGTGTGAAATACAGTACCTTGCTGGTTTTGTATGGAAAGAAATAGTACATAATCATTTCATTCAAGTTTGATCAAGTTCTATTAGTGTTTGCATCTCAAATTGTGTGTAGATGCTGATTTTTCTATATTGGTGAAATTGGTAGTGTATTTCTCTTTCTAACCAAAGATCATTCAAGTAAATTGGATCTTAAGGATCTGAAATCTTTCACATGGTATCAGAGCTTGTGTTTCAGGTTATGAAGGAGGAAATCAGATCTATCAATGATTTGGTGAAGATATCAAGTCTAGAGCATGCTAGAGAGGATTCTACACCAAAATTGGATTTTTTGCTTTTGTAGATTGGATCTTTTGTAGATCAAAACACTAAATAGGTCAATATACTTGTTCAATTCCATTTTTTGAATTCACATGCTGGATTTGGCCAATTTTTGGATCATTGGTTCAGCCTAAGTGGTGGCTTATATATTGCATATCAAATTTTCAGCATTTGTATGTAGATTTGGAATAGTCAATTTTTTGTGATTTTGTCAAAACCCTAATTTTGATTGGATCTCTAGATAGTGAGGTTGCTGGACTTCATTTGAGTGTGTTTCAATCTTAAAAAGTGGCAAAAGTCATTAGATTGAGGATAGATCATAGGTTGATCAAGATTCCATGATTCTATGTGTTGATTTGCTTGGATAAGTGCTAGAAGAGAATTTGTGAGATAGTTTCAAATCTTGGTGATTTCTTTTGAAAGAATTTGTTGTTGTTCAAAGGAGTGCTTTGTGAATTGAAACAGGTTGAAAGAGAAGATTGGGACATTACTACATGGCAACCTTAATTGGAGTCATGTTGGAAGCCAATGATAGGCTTACCTCAAGTAACTATTCATTATGGAAAGTGAGGATGGAGTCACTTCTTGAGATGAATGATGTTTTGGATATTGTTGTAGGTTTGGAGGAGAGACCAGCAACACAACAAGATCAATTGAGGTATGACAAGAGGGCCAAGAAGGCTCTACACATGATAAAGATGAATGTTACCAATGAACTTTTCAAGGAAGTTGGTAAGTGCACATCATCTTTGGAAGCTTGGAATTAATTGAAGAAGCTTTATGAATCCAAGTCTACTTCTAGAGTGTTGACTCTAAGAAGGCAAATCTTTTCTTGTTTGCAAAAGAATGAAGAAAGTCCAAGTACTTTTGTTTTGAGAATGAAAGCATTGAATGATGAGTTAGCTTGCATAGATGAAAGCATTAAGGAAGGAGAGCTTATTCAAGTGATTCTTAATGGCTTGTTAGATGCTCATGCTAACATTGTTCAAAGTATTGCTATTCAAAAAACTTTGCCAAGTTTGATGGATCTTCAAGAGATCTTGATCAATGAGGAATATAGGCTTCAAGCAAGAGGTGGATCTACATCGACACTTCAAGAGGATGCTATGTTCACAAAGGGCAAATTCAAGGGCAAAACCAGAAGCAAGTGGTCTAAAGGGCAAGATCAAGTGGATGCTTCTTCAAGTGGCAAAAAAAAGGATAGATCAAAGCTCAAGTGCTTCTATTGTGGCATCAAAGGACACTTTGCAAGTGAGTGCTACAAGAAGAAGAGAGATCAAGGAGACAAGCAAGGGAATCTTACTCTTGATGAGGATGGTTTGGATGTGCAAGATGCAAATGATGATGCTTTTGTGATGTCTTCATGTATGCTTGCTAATGATGGAGATCTAGGTCCTTGGTGGATTGATAGTGGAGCAAGTTCACACATGACCTTTCACAAAGAGTACTTCACTTCTTTGTTGGCATACGGAGATGACAAGAGGGTGATCTGCACGGCCAATGATGGTGAGTGTGCAATCAAAGGGATTGGCACAATTCCTATTTCTCTCTCTACAAATAGGAATGTTCATTCCATCTATTACCAAGAATTTGCTTAGTGTGAGTCAAATGCTAAGTAAGGGCCTCAAGGTGGAGTTTGATGGAGATGCTCGTTTGATCAAAAGGAAGGATGTCTTGATTGGAAAAGGTAAAAGGCAAGGGAAGTTGTTCAAACTTGATGCTTGTGTTATTGCTAACCAAGTTGGATGTGTTGCAAGGGAGCAAATTTCTATTCAAGAGATTTGGCACAAAAGGATGGGACACCTCAACTTCAAGTCATTGGAGGTAATGGCAAGGAAGAAGGTTGTGATTGGTCTTCCAAATTCCTTAAGTAATGACAAGCATGTTTGTGAGTCTTGTGCTTTGTCTAAGTCACATAGACTACCTTATACTAGATCTATTTCTAGATCTACAAATCTTTTCAACTTGTACATTTGGATATTCATGCATTTACTACAATTAGCAATAGTGGAGCTAAGATGTATGTAACATTCATTGATAATTTTAGTAGATTTTGTTGGATCTATCTACTAAAGAGCAAGAATGAAGTGTATGATGTCTTTGTCAAGTTCAAGAATGCGAGGGAGAACCAATTTTTCCACAAAGATCAAGTGCTTGAGAGGTGAAAATGGTGGTGAGCACCTATCTAACAAGTTCAAGGCCTTTTGTGATGAGCATGGGATCAAGAGGGAGTATACAACATCAAGGACCCCACAACAAAATGGAGTGGCTGAAAGGAAGAATAGGACTTTATGTGAAAGTGCTAAAGCTATGAGGTTAAGTGCTAATCTTGACAAACCATTTTGGGATCAAGCTTTGTTGTGTGCCAATTTCTTGTGCAATAGGTGGCCGAGTGCTATTTTGGATGGAAGGACACCTTTTGAGATGCTATTCAAGAGGAGGCCGAGTGTCAACTTTCTAAGAACCTTTGGAAACACATGATATGTCAACATTACTCTTCATGATAGGACCAAGGAGGATCCATCTTCAAGAAGAGGTATTTTTGTTGGATATAGTGAGGTGAGTAAGGCCTACAAGGTTTACATTCCTTCTACTAACAAAGTGATTGCTGGTAGAGATGTCATTTTTAATGAGGGGAAAATTCCAAAGGTGTCTTCAAGCATGATTGATGGTAAAGTAGATGGATCTAACATTCTTGATGTTGATGAGAAGGATCCTACTTTGGATGGTGGTGATGATGGACCTTCATCAAGTCAAAAGCCAAGGAGAACATCAAGAGAAAGACAAGTACCTTCAAGGCTCACATATGATCAAAAGGGTAAGCAAGTAGTTTCTGGAAATTATATTGCTTTCCTAACCTCTTTGGATGAGCCTACAAGTGTAGATCAAGCAAGGAAAGAAGAGGAGTGGATCCAACCAATGGATCTTGAGTATCGATCTCTTACGAAGAGTGGAACATCTTTTGGAGGATCTTCTTGTGTACATGGAGCTATGCAAGTGGATGGATGTTATCTTGCTGTAAAATCAAGTAATGGATCTGGAAAACAAATTTTGATCAATGACTTTGATGGTCAAGTTGAATATCAAGAGGTTGATCTCAAAGGGCTTCAACTAGTCAAAAGGGAAGTTGGCAATTTGGAGCTAGTCAAGAGCATCAAAGGAGAGGTAATTGGCAAAGGTGTTATGGATCTGTTTTTAAAGCATATTGAAGACTCAATTAAGGTCAAAGGAGCAACAAGGAAGTGTTGTTCAAGTTTACTTTACTTGTTCTATGTCATGTTTGAGCAATTTCATGTTTGAGTGCTATTTTGGATGGAAGGACACCTTTTGAGATGGTATTCAAGAGGAGGCCGAGTGTCAACTTTCTAAGAACCTTTGGATGCACATGCTATGTCAACATTACTCTTGATGATAGAACCAAGGAGGATCCATCTTCAAGAAGAGGTATTTTTGTTTATAGTGAGGTGAGTAAAGCCTACAAGGTTTACATTCCTTCTACTAGCAAAGTGATTGTTGGTAGAGATGTCATTTCTGATGAGGGGAACATTCCAAAGGTGTCTTCAAGCATGATTGATGGTAAAGTAGATGGATCTAACATTCTTGATGTTGATGAGAAGGATTCTACTTTGGATGGTGGTGATGATGGACCTTCATCAAGTCAAAAGCCAAGGAGAACATCAAGAGAAAGACAAGTACCTTCAAGGCTCACATATGATCAAAAGGGTAAGCAAGTAGTTTTTGAAAATTATGTTGCTTTCCTAACCTCTTTGGATGAGCCTACAAGTGTAGATCAAGCAAGGAAAGAAGAGGAGTGGATCCAAGCAATGGATCTTGAGTATTGATCTCTTATGAAGAGTGGAACATCTTTTGGAAGATCTTCTTGTGTACATGGAGCTATGCAAGTGGATGGATGTTGTCTTGCTGTAAAATCAATTAATGGATCTGGAAAACAGATTTTGTTCAATGACTTTGATGATCAAGTTGAAGATCAAGAAGTTGATCTCGAAGCGCTTCAACTAGTCAAAAGGGAAGATAGCAATTTGGAGCTAGTCAAGAGCATCAAAGGAGAGGTAATTGGCAAAGGTGTTATGGATCTGTTTTTACAGCATATTGAAGACTCAAGTAAGGTCAAAGGAGCAGCAAAGAAGTGTTGTTCAAGTTTACTTTACTTGTTCTATGTCATGTTTGAGCAATTTCATGTGGATGTGTGCAAATTGTCAAGATATGGTAAAACTAGCTACATTGGTGAGCATTGTTTTGATGTTGGATTTGTACTAGCATTCTTGGCTGATTTTGCTGATGGAAATGAAGCTATTGGAGGTTCATTATGTCACTCATCCATGCCTAAGTTCTCAAGTGTTGAGCTACTTGGTGCCAATACTTGGAGATTGTCAATTTTTGGTGAATTCATGGTCATTTTCTTGTGTCAAGTAGATCTTGAAGATGGACTAGTGCAAACTACTTGGTTTATGGAGTCATGTGGTGCTGGATTTGCATCATTTATGTACTCACCTACTCATGGATTTCCAAGGTTTTATGGTTTCTTGTGGCAAGATGAAGATGGAGTATCATGGTGGATACAAGACAACAAAGGACAAAGGAGGAGGAGACATGCAAGCAAAAGTTGATCACTCACATTTATTGTTTGTTTGCTGTATTTTTCTAGAGAGTTCAGAGTTGGAATCATGGTGGAATCATCTCACTTACATTCTATTTGATTCTTCATGTTCTAGTCACATTTTTACATGTAAAATTGATGTAAGAAATAGTGAAGCATCCCAAGTGGACACTATTCTCTATATCAATTATGGTTGTTTCTATTTTGAGCATTACATGATCATTGAAAGGAGATCTATTCTTAGGAAGAAGATCATTCTTATGATGGATCAAAGTTCTATTGGCAAAAACTATGCTAGGAGCATTGGAAGCTAGGAAAGCGAGTTTTGAGGTACATCATTGGAACTCGAGATTTTGGCATATTGTATGAGGGATCATCACCTAATCTTTTTGGATTTTCAGATTTGGACTATGCTGGAGATGTAATGGATAGGAAATCCATTAGTTCTTATTGTATTTTCATAGGTGATGGAGCTATATCATGGATGTCAAAGAAACAAGCCACTATCTCATTGTCATCTAGTGAGGCCGAGTACAAAGCTCTTACACATTGCACAAAGGAGATGGTATGGATCAAGAGGATGATCAAGGATCTTCACTTGCTGTATTTTTCAGAGATCCCAATCATCTTTTGTGACAATCAATCAGTCCAAATAATGGCATCCAATTCTATCTTTCATGCTAGGAGCAAGCATATTGAGATACAATATCATTTTGTGAGGGAGCGAATCATTGCAAAGGAGGTGGAGCTTCAACATGTGTCTTCAAGGGAATGTGTAGCTGATATCTTCACCAAAGCATTGGGAAAAGACTTGTTCATGAAGCATAGGACTTCACTTGGAGTATTATCAAAGTCTATGCTAAAACTAGTTGAAGAGGGAGTGTGAAAGATTCAACTAGTTTCATCACATTTTGCAATATTTCCATATTTGGCATATTGAGGCCAAAACTTGTTTTAGACTTAGAGGTTGACTTTTCAAAGTTCATTAGTCTAAATTTCATTCGAATAAACACTTTTTGAAGGTGTGGGAAAGATAGAATGCGAGTTTGAGTAGATTCAATTTGAATAAGTTGGGTACATTGAATCTAGACCCAAAATTGGTAGGGTTAGCATTTTGGTGGGAAAGCCAAGTGCCCAAATAGGGTTTGGACCTGCTATAAAAGGATGTAACTGTGAAAATTGTCAACATTTCCTAGCTAGTTTGAGGCCTAAATTGGCTAAAATTGTAAATAGTTTTGGTTCTGGAGTTTCACACGTGTGAACCAGGCCACAATGTTTTTATTTACTGTATTTTTTCAGTATGATGAAGTGTCAAACTTCATACCCTTCAAAATGAGACCATTTTGATGTATTTTGGTCATATAAGCCATTTTTAGCTATTTTTCCTATATAGGGAATATCTAGGGTCAAGTACCTTCTAGAGAGAGGAGAGAGAGTCATCTTCCTCATCCATAAATAGTAGGGAAGTCGTGGAGAACAGGTTGGAGAAACCTTTTGTATGCTTCATTGAGATCAATAGATCATTGTCATTGTTTCTTCCTCCATTGAGAGCATTGTTGTGTGTATTGTCTTCAAGCTATTGTGTATGATCTTAGGTGCTTTCCAAAAGTGGTAGGCTGATGTATTATGGACTGTATAATGCTATTTTGGGCCGCACTTGATGTTTATGGAAGTTTCCATTTGTGATAAATGCTTTTTGATCAAGTTCTTTGCATTCTAGGTAGCATAGAATGTGTTGCCAATTCCTAGCTTATGTAGTTTGGAGTGCAAGCATTCAAGCCAATGATCTTGGAGTTTAGATCCACTTAGGATCTGTATTTTTCACATGGTATCAGAGCTGGTTGGCTTCTATTTACAGTAAGTATTCCATTTTTGGTGATATTTGGATGTTTGATCAAGTTCTAGCATGATTTTGCATTGCTTTGTTGATCAAATCTTACTAACCTTTGTTTTGTGAGTTGAACTTGTGGATCAAAAGCATATTTCAGGTCTATTGAAGATCAGAGGCTGAAAAGAAACTATTTTGGATCAGATCATAACACCTAATCATTTGTGATTGTGAGGCTTGTGCATATTCAATACTAACAATGTTCTTTTCAATCCTATTGTTGACAATCTCCATTCTTGGATGAACACTCTCCTTAAGTGGATGAAACTTCTCCTTAAGTGGATGACAAATGCTCTTTTGAGTGAGTTGTAATTCTCCTAAAGGCTGAGCAAAGCTCCCATTTGGATGAAAGATCCCCTTTTTTGGGTGAACATATTGTAAGCTCCATTGTGAAGAGCATATTGTAAAGATTGTCATCAATTTTGGCATAAATTTTGGTGTACTTTGTTGAGCATGTAAGTAACTCTCCTTATGTAATTTGATTGGAGCATTTGCTGGAAGGTGTTAACCATTATGCAAGTGTGTTTTCAGGTTCTTAACAGGTTGAGGAACATTCTCATGTGAAGTGATCTTAGATCTACATCTAAACACCAAGATTTGACAAGATAGTGAAGCTAGTCTTGTGATTCACTAAGTGTGCTCATTCATTCACCTCTAAATCTTGTATTTATCACTTGCTAGAGTTTATAAACTTTTAGAAGTGTGGTTTACATGTGGTTTTACAGGTTGAATCAATATCTTAGTGTGTTGATCATATGTTGATCAAGTTTGTTCATTACTAGGTAATCTTGGCATCCTAGTTTTGGGTATTTTCTAAGAATGCAAGTAACTCTTCACACCATAACTTGATTTGGTCACTTGCTGGAAAGTTTGAGAGCTTAAGCAAGAGTGTGTTCAGGTTGGTTTGATTTTGTAATCCATTCTTAGTGTGTGCAAAGTGTTGCATGTGTTTCAATCTTCCTTTCTATGCTTGGAAACCATCTAGGTTCAAGATAGAAGTGTTTTAGGGTCCTAAATCTTCATAGATCTCTTTATCTATCATTTGTTGAGAGAAAAGTGAGTGCTAAGTGCTTTAGGACAGAACCTAAAAGTTGAAGAAACATTAGAATCATGGCTTCCAATGGTGGGATCATGCTAGAGTCTAGTGAAAGGTTGAGTTCATCAAACTACTCTACTTGGAAAGTGAGGATGGAGTCCTTACTTGAGTTGAATGAACTCATGGACATAGTTGCAAAAATTGAAGAGAGACCTCTCACACTTCAAGAGCAACAAAGGTTTGATAAGAAGGCCAAAAGGGCTCTTCATATCATTAAAATGAATGTTACAAATGAACTTCTCAAGGAAGTTGGAAAGTGTCAAAGTGCAAGTGAGGCATGGAATGCCTTAAAGAAGCTCTTTGAATCAAAGTCCACATCTAGGGTATTGACCCTAAGGAGACAAATATTTTCTAGTAGGCAAAGAGAGGGTGAAAGTGCTCATGCATTTATCTTGAGAGTTAAGTCCCTAAGTGATGATTTAGCATGCATTGATGAGAACATAAAAGATGGTGAAATAGTCCAAGTTATGTTGAATGGTTTGCTAAATGAACATGCTAACCTTGTGCAAAGTTTTGCCATTCAAAGAGTCTTGCCAAGTGTGGTTGACTTGCAATAAATCTTATTGGCTGAAGAACATAGGTTGCAATCAAAGCTTGATGGTGCATCCTTGCAAGGTGGAGGTGAAGAGGCTTTCTTCACAAAAGGCAAATTCAAGGGCAAAGGTAAAGGCAAAGGGAAATGGTCCAAAGGTGGTAACTTTGATCATGATGATCACTCTTCCTCTTCCTCTTCTACTAAGAACAATAAGTCAAAGTTCAAGTGCTTTTATTGTGGGATAAAAGGTCATTTTGCAAATGAATGTTATAAGAAGAAAAGAGAGCAAGGAGAGAGGCAAGGAAATCTTACAATAGATGAGGAAGAACATAACACATGTGAATCACTTGTTATGACTTCAAGTTTGTTAGCCAACATAGATGATAATGATCCTTGGTGGATTGATAGTGGAGCCTCATCTCACATGACAAGACATAAGGAATACTTTACATCCTTATTGTCTTATGAGGGAGAAGGTAACATCATCTACACTGCAAATGATGGTCAATGTGACATCAAAGACATAGGCACTATTCCTATTTCCCTTTCAACAAATAGGAAAGCAAATCTTGAAAATGTTTTGTACATTCCTTCAATCACTAAGAATTTGCTTAGTGTAAGTCAAATGATTGACAAAGGACTTGATGTGGAGTTCATTGGAGATGCATGTTTGATAAGTAAATGTGGATCCTTGATTGCTCAAGGTAGGAGGCATGGTAAACTTTTCAAGCTTGATGCATGTGTGATCTCTAATCATGAAGGATGTATGGCTAGGGAGCAATTGACAAACCAAGAAGTTTGGCACAAGAGGTTGGGCCATCCCAACTTCAAATCTTTGGAGGTAATGGCAAAGAAAGAGCTTGTTCTTGGTCTCCCTAAAAGTCTTGTTGCAAACAATAGTGTTTGTGAACATTGTGCCTTGTCCAAATCTCATAGACTTGCTTATTCTAGATCTACTTCTAGATCTAAAGAAGCTTTTCAACTTGTGCATTCTGATATTCATTCTTCTAGTACAACTAGCAATGGTGGGGCAAAGATGTATGCAACTTTCATTGATGACTTTAGTAGGTATACTTGGATCTATCTTCTTAAAAGTAAGGATGAAGTGTTTGCTGCATTTGTCAAGTTCAAGAATGAAATGGAAAACCAATTCAATACAAAGATCAAATGCTTAAGATCTGATAATGGAGGGGAATACACCTCAAATAGGTTCAAAGACTTTTGTATAGCACATGGGATTAAGAGGGAGATGTCTAGTCCTAGGACTCCACAACAGAATGGAGTGGCCGAGAGGAAGAATAGAACCCTTTGTGAATGTGCCAAGGCAATGAGACTACATGCTAATCTTGCTAAGTCTTTTTGGGGGGAAGCTTTAGCATGTGCTAACTATCTATGTAATAGATGGACAAGTGCTTCCTTGGATGGTAAAACTCCTCATGAGGTTCTTTATGGTAGAAGGCCGAGTGTCAAGCATTGTAGGATCTTTGGATGTACATGTTTTGTCAATATCACACTTGATGATAGAACTAAAGAAGATCCTTCATCAAAGAAGGGTGTGTTTGTTGGCTATAGTGAAGTAAGCAAGGCTTACAAAGTGTACATTCCTTCTACAAAGAAAGTTGTCATAAGTAGGGATGTCATCTTTCATGAAGAGAATGTTTCCAATGTTGTTGATGTTGATGTTGATGTGCCTACTAATCATCATGATGTGCAAGATGTCTTGGATGAAGATGGAGATGCCACTCCAAAGCAAACTTCAAGGAAGACTCAAAGGCAAAGGGCTAAGCCATCAAGGCTAACCTATGATGAAAAAGGAAAGCAAGTGGTGGACAACTCTAACTTTGCTTTTCTTACCTCTTTTGATGAACCAACTTGTGTAGGTGAAGCAATTCAAAAGAAGGAATGGATCCAAGCCATGGATCATGAGCATCAAGCACTCATCAAAAGCAACACATGGAGGTTGGTAAAGCTTCCAAAGGACAAGAAGGCAATTGGTTGTAAGTGGATCTTCAAGATCAAGACAAATCAAGATGGATCAATCAACAAGTACAAGGCAAGGTTGGTGGCAAAGGGGTATGCTCAAGAATATGGTATTGACTATGATGAGACCTTTGCACCCGTGGCAAAGATGGTAACTATTCGAATCCTAATCTCTCTTGCAACTCTTTATGATTGGGATATGTGGCAAATGGATGTTACTAATGCCTTCTTGAATGGTGATCTTGAAGAAGATATTTACATGGAGCAACCCGAGGGCTATGTTTCACATGATGAGCCTAATCATGTGTGCTATCTCCAAAAGAGTTTGTATGGGCTAAAGCAAGCACCAAGGAGTTGGTATGCTAAGCTCAATTCCTTCTTACTTTCTCAAAACTTTGTTATGAGTGAGTATGATCATTCTCTCTACTTTAGATTGAATGAAAATGATATCACTTTACTTTTGATCTATGTTGATGACATTATCTTAAGTGGTGGTAACAATCTAGATATAGATGAAATCAAGATGGCACTCAAAAGAGAGTTTGAAATTCAAGATCTTGGTAAACTTCATTATATCTTAGGAATAGAGATTATTAGAACTTCTAAATCTACATTCATATGTCAAGAAAAGTATGTTAACTCTATTCTAAAAAGGTTTCATATGGAAGATTGTAAAGTTGTTTCTACTCCTATGGAATCAAATGTAAAGCTAACTACAAGAAGTAATGAAAGATCCTTCAAGGACATTACTCTCTATAGAAAGCTAATAGGATCTCTTATATGGTTAACCATCACAAGACCTGATCTAAGCTTTGTGGTTGGTAAACTAAGTCAATTTATGCAAGATCCTAGTGAGGCTCATTGGAAGCTAGGAAAGAGAGTACTTAGATACATCTCGGGATCTAGAGATTTTGGCATCTTGTATGGAGGTACTACACCTAACCTTTGTGGATTTTCAGATTCAGATTTTGCAGGTGATCAAATGGATAGGAAGTCAACAAGTGCCTTTGCAATCTATCTTGGAGATGGAGTGGTCTCATGGCTATCAAAGAAGCAACCAACTATCTCTCTATCTTCCACCGAAGCCGAGTACAAGGCATTAACAACATGCACCAAGGAGATTCTTTGGATCAAGAGGATGTTATTGGATCTTCACTTGCTGGAACCAGAGAAGACTCCAATCATACTTTGTGATAACCTTTCAGCCCAAAGCTTGGCAAGCAATCCTGTTTTTCATGCAAGGAGCAAGCACATTGAGATTGCTCACCATTTTGTGAGAGATCAAGTCATTGCCAAAGAGGTGGAGCTTCAACATGTCTCTTCAAAGGAGTGTGTGGCTGATATCTTCACCAAACCATTGGGAAAGGACCTATATTTAATGCATAGATCTAATCTTGGAATGTGCTCAAAGACTATGTTGAAACTAGCATCCAATGTTGAAGAGGGAGTGTGAAAATTGTCAACATTTCCTAGCTAGTTTGAGGCCTAAATTGGCTAAAATTGTAAATAGTTTTGGTTCTGGAGTTTCACACGTGTGAACCAGGCCACAATGTTTTTATTTACTGTATTTTTTCAGTATGATGAAGTGTCAAACTTCATACCCTTCAAAATGAGACCATTTTGATGTATTTTGGTCATATAAGCCATTTTTAGCTATTTTTCCTATATAGGGAATATCTAGGGTCAAGTACCTTCTAGAGAGAGGAGAGAGAGTCATCTTCCTCATCCATAAATAGTAGGGAAGTCGTGGAGAACAGGTTGGAGAAACCTTTTGTATGCTTCATTGAGATCAATAGATCATTGTCATTGTTTCTTCCTCCATTGAGAGCATTGTTGTGTGTATTGTCTTCAAGCTATTGTGTATGATCTTAGGTGCTTTCCAAAAGTGGTAGGCTGATGTATTATGGACTGTATAATGCTATTTTGGGCCGCACTTGATGTTTATGGAAGTTTCCATTTGTGATAAATGCTTTTTGATCAAGTTCTTTGCATTCTAGGTAGCATAGAATGTGTTGCCAATTCCTAGCTTATGTAGTTTGGAGTGCAAGCATTCAAGCCAATGATCTTGGAGTTTAGATCCACTTAGGATCTGTATTTTTCACAGTAACTCGTGGAGAGAGTCATCTTCTCTCTTCTCTATCTCATTTCATGCTTATACATGGTTCTCTTGGGTTCTACTATCCATTGGTGCACTATCTTGGTGATTGCTTGCAATTCTATGTGTAGAATGATCTATATTTGTTATTTTTGGATTCACACGTGTGAAATACAGTAGCTTGCTGGTTTTTTACGGACAGCAATAGTACATAATCATTTCACTCAAGTTTGATCAAGTTCTATTAGTGTTTGCATCTCAAATTGTGTGTAGATGTTGATTTCTCTACATTGGTGAAATTGGTAGTGTATTTCTCTTTCTAACCAAAGATCATTCAAGTAGATTGGATCTTAAGGATCTAAAATCTTTCACAGTTTGTGTGTTGGCAAAGTCACACAGAAGGCCTTTTCCTAGATCAAGTATCAAGGCAAAACAACCATTTGAACTTGTACACTCAGATATTCATTTCTCATCAACTAAGAGCAAAGGAGGAGCCAACTGCTTTGTCTCTTTTGTAGATGATTATACAAGACATTCTTGGATCTATATGCTATCTTCAAAATCCATGGTTTATGATGTTTTTCTTACTTTTAAAGCTTATGTAGAGAAGTAGTTTCCTTTCAAGATAAAAGCTTTAAGAAGTGATAGTGGAGGGGAATACACTTCCAATAAGTTTAAAGACTTTTGTGAGAGAGAGGGTATTCAAAGAGAGTCTTCTTGTTCATATACTCCTCGGCAAAATGGAGTTGCTAAGAGAAAAAATAGAACTTTGTGTAAATGTGCAAAAGCCATTAGGCTGGAAGCTTCTCTGTCTAAAGAATTTTGGGGAGAGGCAGTTGCATGTGCAAACTATCTTTGTAATAGGCTTCCAAATCTTGCAATAGGAGGAAGACACCATTTGAGATGTTGTATAAGAAAAGGCCTAAGGTAGATTATCTTAGGATTTTTGGCTGTGTATGCTTTGTGCATGTACCTATAGAAACTAGGAAGAAGGAAGATCCTAGTGCAGTGAAAGGAATTTTTGTAGGTTATGCATCTACTAAAAAAGCATACAAGATTTATTTGCCCTCTATTGACAAAAATGTTGTTAGTAGAGATGTGGTCTTCATTGAAGATCAGAAATTTAACTTGGATGATGTTCAGATCAAAGAGACTCATGCAAGATCAATCATCAACCTTGATGTTGTTCAAGAAGAGGTGAGGTTGAGGCTTGAGGAGGAGCAGATTCAAGCTATCACACCAAGAAGATCTACACGAGCAAGATCTGAGCCAAGGAGGCTCACATATGATGAAGAAGAAAGGCAAGTGGAAGGTGAAACTTCCTATCATGCACTTTTTATATCAGAAGAAGAGCCTAAGAATGTCCAGGAAGCTTTTGAATCCAAGAAGTGGGTTGAAGCAATGACCCAAGAATTTGAAGCCTTCAAGGTAGAAGAAAAGGGAACCTATATCATTTGAAGTTATGCCTACCTGAAGATCAGGTACATCCGACTCATGATGACCAGCCAGACACTCTGTGGCACAGAAGACTCTGCCATATGAACTCAATGGCACTTTATCAAGCAAGCAAGACAAGGTTTGTGAAGCTTGTGCTTTATCCAAGGCACATAAGAAGGTGTTTCCTAACTCCATCACAAAGTCATCTCATCTTCTTGAACTCATACACTCGGATGTGCATATTGCTAGCACCAAATCTAATGGAGGTTCATCCATGTTTTCAACCTTCAATGATGACTAATCAAGATACTGTTGGGTGTTCTTACTTTCCTTTAAATCTCAAGTATTTGATACTTTTGTAAAGTTCAAGTTGTTTGTGGAAAAGCATCATAATCATAGCATCAAGGTTCTTAGAAGTGACAATGGTGGAGAATTCATCTCCAATGAGTTCAAGGCTTTTTGTGAGGAGGAAGGGATCAAGAAAGAGACTTCTTGTACTTACACCCCTCAACAAAATGGAGTTGCTGAAAGAAGGAATAGAACATTATGTGAATGTTCTAAGGCTTTAAGATTGTATGCTTGTTTGCCCAAATCCTTTTGGGGTGAATCTCTTTTATGTGCAAACTACTTGATGAATAGGGTGTCTTGCAAAGCAATTGAAGGCAAAACTCCTTATGAGATGTTGTATGGAAAGAAACCCAATCTTAATCACTTGAAAGTTTTTGGGTGTATATGTTATGTGCATGTGCCATTGGAAACAAGAACCAAGGAGGATCCATCTTCCACAAGAGGGATCATGCTTGGATATGCAAGCTCAAGCAAGGGCTACAAAATCTATCTCCCATCATTGAACAAATTTGTTGTTTCAAGGGATGTTATATTTGATGAACATCATATCATGCATATGCTTGAAGAAGGCTCAAGTGCTCCAACAATGAAGAAGAAGATGGCCGAGGAGCAAGATCTTGATTTCGAGGAGGAGCTCATGGAGGAGCAAGCACCAAACCCACCTATCACACCAAGGAGATCTTCAAGGGCAGAAGTGGAGCCATCAAGGCTCACATATCAAGGCAAAGGGCAGCAAGTTGAGGGTATCTCATCCACTTCTTATGCTTTATCTAGTTTTGAAGGACCATCTAATGTTGAAGATGCATTGAACTCCAAAGAATGGTATAAAGCTATGTTGGATGAGTATAATGCCTTGATTGAGAATGAAACTTGGTTGCTTGTTGATAGACCTCAAAGGAATGTAATAGGATGCAAGTGGGTCTTCAAGCTTAAATTGAATGCAAACGGGAGTGTTAACAAACATAAAGCAAGATTAGTTGCAAAAGGTTATGCTCAAGAGAGAAGGATAGACTATGAGGAAACTTTTGCACCCGTGGCCAAGATGGTCACAATAAGGCTAATCATTGCACTTGCATCACATTTTGGATGGATCCCATGTCAAATGGATGTCTCTAATGCTTTCTTGAATGGGTTTTTGGAAGAGGATATCTATATGGAGCAGCCACAAGGGTTCATCAAATATGGAATGGAGAACAAAGTATGCCATCTCAAAAGAAGCATCTATGGCTTGAAGCAAGCCTCGAGATTTTGGAGTTCAAGATTACATTGCTATCTTATTTCACTTTCTTTTGTTCAAAGTGAATATGATCCCACTCTTTACATTAAGTTTGATGATGTTGGTATTGTACTTTTACTCATTTATGTAGATGACATCATCATTAGTGGAAATAGTGTTGATGGTATTGAAAAGATCAAGATAGATCTATCCTTAGAGTTCAAGATGGTAGATCTAGGGTGTCTTCACTTCATCTAAGGCATAGAGGTGTTTAGAGGATCTGATTTTATCTTTATAAGTCAAGTAAACTATGCTCAAATTCTTTTGAAGAAGCCTAAGATGGAAGTATGCAAAAGTGTTGACACACCAATGGAGTAAGATGTAAAAGTGCCAAATGAAGATGATGAAAGATCCTTCATGGACATCACTTTGCTTAGGCAACTTATAGGCTCATTAATGTGGATCACTATAACTAGACCAGATCTTAGCTTTAGTGTATGTAGGTTGAGCCAATCCATGCAAAAACCATTGAATATCCATTGGAAAAAGGCTAAGAGGATTCTAAGATACATCTCGGGTACATTGGATTTTGGGATTCTATATAGAGGAGATGTGATTAACCTTCATGCATTTAGTGATTCAGAGTTTGTAGGGGACAAGAGGGATATTAAAATCAACAAGTGTCTATTCAACTTTCATAGGAGAAGGTGTGGTTTCATGGCTTTAAAAAAAGCAAGAAACTATATCTCTATCTTCAACCGAGGCCGAGTACAAAGCTTTGACAACCACTACAAAGGAGATACTTTGGATCAAGAGATTATTGGTGGAGCTAAAGATCATGGATTCAGAGGAGGCACCAATCATCTAAAATGACAATATATCAGCCCAACACCTTGCATCTAACCCAATCTTCCATGCAAGATCTAAGCACATTGAGATATGCCATCACTTTGTGAGAGAAATGGTGCAAGCCAAGGAGATTACTTTGGAGCATGTTCCAAGCAATGAATGCGTAGCTAGTCTACTTACTAAACCACTTCAAAAGAAACCTTTTATGAAGTTCAGATCATCACTTGGAGTGATTAGTAAAGCAATGATTGAACCAAGCTAGATAGTGAGGAGGAGTGTTAAAAATTCACAATTCTAGCTTGACTAGTTTTGGTCATATGACTTCTTAATAGTTAGATGGTCATGATGTGGCTTGTCACACGTGCCAAATAGCATAGGATTCCATTCATAAGGATGTTTTCAAGTAGACCTAAGTGATAGAACCTTTGGAATGAGTCCAAATCATGCTTAGATACAAGAGAGAAAAAGTAGGAGCTATTTTTGGTAGTTTTTACATTGCTGAGGGATCTCCAAGATTTCAGCCCTAACTTGGTAGGGATGAAAGATCCACCAAAATTAGCATTAGGGATAGGTTTAGGGCTACTCATACCTGCCCAAAACCGTGATTGGATCATGTATAT
Source organism: Diphasiastrum complanatum (assembly GCA_029204225.1). Lineage (NCBI taxonomy): Eukaryota > Viridiplantae > Streptophyta > Lycopodiopsida > Lycopodiales > Lycopodiaceae > Diphasiastrum > Diphasiastrum complanatum. The sequence goes on from CM055094.1 coordinate 80,265,802, forward strand.
ATAGGTGATGATATCTCACCAAAATCAATCAACCAATTTCATGATTTTTCTCTCATAATGGTGCAGTTGCTCTCTATATTTATAATTGTTTGAGTTCTTGTGATTCCTAATGATTATAGAATTGAATGTAGGTCTGGTGTACAGTACTCAGACTGTGAGAGGTCGTACTTTCACACGTGTGAAGGCTTCTTCAAGGATTTGGGCCATTTAGTGAGGTTCAAGCATAGATTCTTGATGGATTTTGATGGTTCAAGTTGTGCTAATCTTATGAGATCATAATCTATTGTTTCCCTCATCATTTCAAGTGTTTTAGGATCCTTATTTGCTGTAATTTTAACAAAATTGAGAGTTTTTGCTTTTGTAGATTGGATCTATTGTAGATCAAAATACTATAAAGGTCAATATACTTGATCAATTCTGATTTTTGAATTCACATACTGGATTTGGCCAATTTTTGGATCATTGGATCAGCCTAAGTGGTGGCTTATAGATTTCATATCAAATTTTCAGCATTTGCATGTAGATTTGGAATAGTCAATTTTTTGTGATTTTGTCAAAATCCTAATTTTTATTGGATCTCTAGATAGTGAGGTTGATGGACTTCATTTGAGTGTGTTTAAATCTTAGGAAATGGCAAAAGTCATTAGATTGAGGATAGATCATAGCTTGATCAAGATTTCATGATTCTATGTGTTGATTTGCTTAGATAAGTGCTAGAAGAGAATTTATGAGATAGTTTCAAATCTTGGTGATTTCTTTTGAAAGCATTTGTTGTTGTTCAAAGGAGTGCTTTGTGCATTGAAATAGGTTGAAAGAGAAGATCAAGTCATTCCTACATGGCAACCTCAATTGGAGTCATGTTGGAAGCCAATGATAGGCTTACCTCAAGTAACTATTCATTGTGGAAAGTGAGGATGGAGTCACTTCTTGAGATGAATGATGTTTTGGATATTGTTGTAGGTTTGGAGGAGAGACCAGCAATACAACAAGATCAATTGAGGTATGACAAGAGGGCCAAGAAGGCTCTACACATGATAAAGATGAATGTTACCAATGAACTTATCAAGGAAGTTGGTAAGTGCACATCATCTTTGGAAGCTTGGAATTCATTGAAGAAGCTTTATGAATCCAAGTCTACTTCTAGAGTGTTGACTCTAAGAAGGCAAATCTTTTCTTGTTTGCAAAATGAAGAAAGTCCAAGTACTTTTGTTTTGAGAATGAAAGCATTGAATGATGAGTTAGCTTGCATAGATGAAAGCATTAAGGAAGGAGAGCTTATTCAAGTGATTCTTAATGGCTTGTTGGATGCTCATGCTAACATTGTTCAGAGTATTGCTATTCAAAAGACTTTGCCAAGTTTGATGGATCTTCAAGAGATCTTGATCAATGAGGAATATAGGCTTCAAGCAAGAGGTGGATCTACATCGACACTTCAAGAGGATGCTATGTTTACAAAGGGCAAATTCAAGGGCAAAACCAAAAGTAAGTGGCCTAAAGGGCAAGATCAAGTGGATGCTTCTTCAAGTTGCAAAAAAAAGGATAGATCAAAGCTTAAGTGCTTCTATTGTGGCATTATAGGACACTTTGCAAGTGAGTGCTACAAGAAGAAGAGAGATCAAGGAGACAAGTAGGGTAATTCTACTTTTGATGAGGATGGTTTGGATGTTCAAGATGCAAATGATGATGCTTTTGTGATGTCTTCATGTATGCTTTCTAATGATGGAGATCTAGATCCTTGGTGGATTGATAGTGGAGCAAGTTCACACATGACCTTTCACAAAGAGTACTTCACTTCTTTGTTGGCATATGGAGGTGACAAGAGGGCGATCTATACGGCCAATGATGGTGAGTGTGCAATCAAAGGGATTGGCACAATTCCTATTTCTCTCTCTATAGATAGGAATGTTCTTTTGGAGGATGTCTTGTTTATTCCATCTATTACCAAGAACTTACTTAGTGTGAGCCAAATGCTAAGTAAAGGCCTCAAGGTGGAGTTTGATGGAGATGCTTGTTTGATCAAAAGGAAGGATGTCTTCATTGGAAAACTTAAAACACAAGAAAAGTTGTTCAAACTAGATGCTTGTGTTATTGCTAACCAAGTTGGATGTGTTGCAAGGGAGCAAATTTCTATTTAAAAAGTTCGGCACAAAAGGATGAGACACCTCAACTTCAAGTCATTGGAGGTAATGGCAAGGAAGAAGGTTATGATTGGTCTTCCAAGTTCCTTAAGTGATGTCAAGCATGTTTGTGAGTCTTGTGCTTTGTCTAAGTCACATAGACTACCTTATACTAGATCTATTTCTAGATCTACAAAGCCTTTTCAACTTGTACATTCAGATATTCATAAATTTACTAGAATTAGCAATAGTGGAGCTAAGATGTATGTAGCATTCATTAATGAATTTAGTAGATTTTGTTGGATCTATCTACTAAAGAGCAAGGATGAAGTGATGATGTCTTTGTCAAGTTCAAGAATGCAAGGAAGAACCATTTTTCCACAAAGATCAGGTGCTTGAGAGGTGACAAACATGGTGAGTACATATCTAAAGTTCAAGTCCTTTGGTGATGAGCATGGGATCAAAAGGGAGTATACAACGTCAAGGACCCCACAACAAAATGGAGTGGCTGAAAGGAAGAATAGGACTTTATGTGAAAGTGCTAAAGCTATGAGGTTAAGTGCTAATCTTGACAAACCATTTTGGGATCAAGCTTTGTTGTGTGCCAATGTCTTGTGCAATAGGTGGCGGAATGCTATTTTGGATGGAAGGATACCTTTTGAGATGCTATCCAAGAGGAGGCCGAGTGTCAACTTTCTAAGAACCTTTGGATGCACATGCTATGTCAACATTACTCTTGATGATAGGACCAAGGAGGATCCATCTTCAAGAAGAGGTATTTTTGTTGGATATAGTGAGGTGAGTAAAGCCTACAAGATTCCTTCTACTAACAAAGTGATTGTTGGTAGAGATGTCATTTTTGATGAGGGGAACATTCCAAAGGTGTCTTCAAGCATGTTGATGAGAAGGATCCTTCTTTGGATGGTGGTGATGATGGACATTCTTGATGGTAGAGTGGATGGATCTAACATTCTTGATGTTGAAGAGAAGGATTCTACTTTGGATGGTGGTGATGATGGACCTTCATCAAGTCAAAAGCCAAGGAGAACATCAAGAGAAAGACAAGTACCTTCAAGGCTCACATGTGATCAAAAGGGTAAGCAAGTAGTTTCTGGAAATTATGTTGCTTTCCTAACCTCTTTGGATGAGCCTACAAGTGTAGATCAAGCAAGGAAAGAAGAGGAGTGGATCCAAGCAATAGATCTCGAGTATCAAGCTCTTATGAAGAATAGAACATGGAGATTGGTGGAGTTGCCTAAGGAGAAGAAAGCTATTGGATGCAAATGGATCTTCAAGGTGAAGACAAATCAGGATGGATCTATCAACAAGTACAAGGCAAGGCTAGTGGCAAAAGGATATGCTCAACAACAAGGGATTGACTATGATGAGACCTTTGCACCCGTGACAAAGATGGTAAGCATTCGGGTCATCATTTCACTTGCTACACTTTATGGATGGGATCTATGGAAAATGGACATTTCAAATGCATTCTTGAATGGTGATCTTGAGGAGGAAGTGTACATGGAGCAACCCGAGAGCTACATTTCATCAACAAAGCCAAATCATGTGTGTCTTCTACAAAAGAGTTTGTATGGCCTTAAGCAAGCACCAAGGAGTTGGTATGCTAAGCTTAACACTTTTTTACTCTCTCAAGGCTTTGTTATGAGTGAGTATGATCATTCACTTTATTATAGGTTTGCTGGAAATGATATTACCATCTTGCTAATCTATGTGGATGATATCATCTTGAGTGGTGGAGACAATCAAGATGTGGAGGATATCAAGAATGCTCTTAGGAAGGAGTTTGAGGTGCATGATCTTGGTAATTTGCACTACATCTTGGGAATAGAAGTCATTAGAGCTTCTCAATCAACTTTCATTTTTCAATAGAAGTATGCTAATTCTATTCTAGAAAGATTTCATATGGTAGATGCAAAAGCTATTGATACACCTATGGAGTCTCATGTAAAGATAACTATAAGAGGTAATGAAAGACCCTTTGAGGACATTACTCTCTATAGGAAGCTAGTTGGTTCACTCATCTATCTAACCATTAACCGCAATGCACACACACAAATAGAAGAAAGGCTTAAGATCAAAGGAGCCTCATCCTTGAACTAGGTCGTTTCCTATGTCCTTTCACAGAGCGCAAACTCTGGAGCTAAAATAGAATAGAGCTATGTGTGCATGGCTTCAACTATCGACAAGTGTACCAGGCTCCCGGATAGCCATGTGCCTCTCGAGTCTCAGCTCCATTTCTGAGAACAAGAGTTTGATAATATTTGTGTCGGTGAATCAGAATCGTGTATCAGAATGATTCTTAAATCAGAGCAGCAAAACTTTTCAAAAGATCAGCTAATATAATCAGCTAACGTGATTTTGGTTTTGGCATGTTATTTGTTAGACCATTCTTTGTGAGGATTTCAAAAAGCTTGTATGAATGTACTATTCTACATCATGAGCATAAGTTGTTTGACCTGTTTATGAAAAACTGGCTTGAACTCTAAGAAGGTCGAGTAGACTTACACTTCTTTCTTGAAATTTTATAATTGGCATAAACCCAGAATAATTGTCCTTGATAAACATACATATATGGATATGGGCCAGGGCAGGCTATTTACAGCTTAATATGACATCCTTTTTCCTTGCGACTTATATAAGGGACACTCCTTACGACTTGAAGGAGATTTCATATTGAATGTTTGGGGATTCTCAACATAGTGATCAGCTAAAAGGGTGTTACCAATTACCATTTTTAATGTACAAGGAACACGAGCTGCATACTTTTCAACAAGTAAACTGCTCCCTAAGGACTCTTCTCCTCTGAACAAATGCAAATCTTAACAAATTTTTGTTGGTAACTTTTCCATTTGCCTTATGCCAGCTACATGGGCATCATTTGGGCTTGAAGCTGCTAAAGCAACAGCTGATGTTCATTCTTCACCATTGCAGACACCAAGAAATTTACGTACAGATATGAATGATTAGTTACATCATCTTGAAAAATCCTTCAAGATGACTGAACCGGAAGCACCACATACAGAACTACTCATGAACATTTTGTCTAGCAAGATCAATATTTCATTGGGAGAGTTCCTGAAGTTGGTGCCAAAAGCAAAAGAAGTCTTAGCACAAAAGTTAGCTCAAGAAGAACCAGAAGTCCATCAGGAGCCATTTTTTTGTACTGGATTTGAAGAATCTAACGAAGTACTCCATGTTGGAGCCGCTTGGAAAAGTGAACAAAAGAATATCCCTCTACCGATACAGCATAGACAATTTCCTAAAGAAGCAGCCGTGATAGATGGAGGTTCAGGAGTAACCTGATTTCTACAAAGCTATGTGCAAAATGGGGCCTTACAAAGATTAAGCCTGCTACTTTTGCTATTAAGCTAGCTGATCAAATGATAGTTCGTCCACGAGAAATGGTGGAAGATATACCTGTCAGAATTGTGAGAGTACAGTTCGTCATTACTTTCATAGTGATGGACTTACCAGAAGCACCAAATGTCTACCAAATTCTATTAGGACGTCCATGATTACGAGTTGCGCAAGTAATTCATAACTGGGGTACCGGAAAAATCACTTTTAAAAATCGTGAACGTGCAGTTAAAATTGATCCTACAACTTGGACTATCAAACTAGTGGTTCAAACAAAGAATGACAATTCGTCAACAACTAATCATACTTGTGATTGACCAGAAAAAAATTTGGGAGCTCATTACGATTCTCAAACGGATATTGTCAATTGGAATGAAGCTCTTGCATCAATTGACTGTACAACAGGATATATGTGTCAGCAAGATAATCAATCAGATTTGAGCGAGATTTCCTTATTAGATTGAACTTTGGATACACCAATCATGTTTCCACTAAATGTGTTGAATATAGCCTGGATATCATCCGAACCTATACCAGATCCAATTGAGGGTGAACTCATTCCTGTGAGTCATGCCTTGACTTATGATGGCAATGCAGAACTTATGGATGAGCAGATTCTAGATCATATGGATCCGACCAGATTTGGAGTGCGTAATGTTCCTAATGAACTCACAGTAAAACCGGCCAAAGCAGTTATATTAAAGGAAGACAGGATGACAGGATCGATGACAAAGAAACAAGCTAAGCAACATTATAATACGGTCCTGAAATGGGAAAATCCCCCTCGAAAGATTGATTCAGAGAAAGTGCCAACCTTATTGGATAAAGGCAAAGGAAAAGTTGAGGATAATTCTTCAAGTCAGATTTCTAGTAAAACATCATCGTCTAGGAAGTATTCACCTATGAAGAAAGATTTATCATCTTGAAAGTCATTACCTCCACAATCAATTCCTGCTAAGAAGGCTAAGCGAAGATCCAAGACAAGTCCTTTCGAAAAAGAACAAACAAATGTAGTCCAGCATTATATGCTTGAATATTTTAAACGCTATACACTGGATGATGTGGTTATCATGTTACCCAAAGCACATTGTAAACCTGAAGAACATATGCCAGAATCTAAAGAGGTTTATGATGGCCCAGCTAGGATGCAGCCAATGAATCTTGCCGAACCAAGAGAACCAGAAAAGATTGTACAAGTTGGATCACAACTTACTCCTAAACAGTATCAAGCACTCCGATTGTTACTTATTAAGTATCAAGATTGCTTTGCATGGACTTATCAAGATTTGAAGGGTATTCCGACATTAGTGATTGAACATACCATACCTTTAGTACTTGATGCAGTTCTAAAGGTTACAAAGTTCTATCGTTGTAATCCTAATGTGGCAGACCTGATAAAGAAAGAACTTCAGAGATTGCTTGACGCTGATTTTATTTATGAGATCGAGCATACTGAATGGATTTCACCAATTGTCATTGTTCCTAAGAAAAATGAAAAATTGCGGATCTGTGTGAATCTCAAAGCGTTGAACAAAGTGACGCGAAAGGATCACTTTCTGTTACCTTTTACTAAAAGCATTTTGGATCGTCTTGCTGGAGCAGAAGCTTATAGTTTCTTGGATGGATTTAGTGGTTACAACTAGATTAAGATTGCACCTGCTGATCGCCATAAAACTGCTTTTGCAACAGAATGGGACACCTATGTTTACAAAGTAATGTCGTTTGGACTCTATAATGCACCAAGTTCATTCCAAAGAGTAATGCAATTTGCTTTTAAAGATTAGCTACAGAAATTCCTTGAAATTTACTTGGATGACTTGGGAGTTCATAGTACAGATACAGACCACCTGGATCGATTGGAAAAAGTATTTGAAAGATGCTACAAATATCAGATTTTTCTAAATCTGGAAAAACGTCAGATATGGGTTTCCCACGGAGTTGTGCTTGGACATGTGATATCAAGACATGGTATTGCCATGGATTATTCTAAGATCAAAGTTATTGTGGAATTGCCACCGCCAGCAACAATTCGTGGAGTTTACGTGTTTATGGGTCATGCGAACTACTATCGAATCTTTATTATCTTCTTTGCGGATTTAGCACGACCTATATACAAACCGACTATTGTTCCTATTTGGACAGTAGAAGTGTTAGAAGCCTTTATAAAATTAAAAAAAGCATTAACTTCAGCACCAATACTGCGTTCTCCTGATTGGACGATAGAGTTTCATGTTCATACGGATGTCTCAAAATACGCCATTGGATCAGTTTTGACGCAGCCAGGTGACTATAAGAAAGATCATCCTATACGATTTGCAAGCAAACAACTTAAGATCCAGAAAAAAATTATTCAACAATTGAACATGAGGCATTAGCCATGATTTTTTTTGTTCGAAAATTTCGTCACTACCTCATGGAAATGCACTTTGCATTTATACGGATCATCAACCGTTACTTTACTTGGTAAATAAGACATGCAATACTAGACGTATTGCAAGATGGTTATTGATATTGACTGAATTTGACCCACACACCGAAGCCACCTCACCAAACACACAGTTCTTCATGGATATGTTCGATGATTCCAATCCCCTTGGGGCTACCAAAATTTTTGAAATGCCCCAAAGCCCTGCGCCCTTTGAACTCCAATCCCCTGGAAGAGGATTCGGACATATCCATGAATCTACTGTTGGAGATGTCAGCCAGCAACCTCATACAGAAGATAGTCCAGTCACACTTCGGGTCGACAAAGCTGTAAAATCACCAAAATAGTTCGACGTCACAGTGCCTAAAGGGTTTGAAGAGGAAGACTATTTTGAAGAAGATGTAGTGGCACCTATTCCACGCCAATCAAGGACAGCTCCATCAAGTCTCCCTGCTGCTGTCGCCTCCACAACCGTCGATTCTGGGGATGCTCTAGGTTTGGTTTTAAGCCTTGCGCAAGTGATCTAGTTGATGCTAGATAAAAAGAAAAAAATGGAACAGAGAATCTCTGATCTGGGGTCCGAAAACACTCTAATCAGCCAGAAACTTGTCCAGTTGGATTGAGAGTTGAAGATTTCCAAACAACACGAAGACAAGGCTGAAGCCGAAAAGAAGTTGGTCCAGCAACAGGCTGATCGCTTGGAAGAATACATCAGCTCCCTGCAAAATGCCCTGACAACTGCACAGAATCAAGTGGATAAGGCCGTGTACGAGGCAAAGCAACAGGTGCAGCTGCTGAAGGGAAAATTACAGATGGCTGAACAAGATCGCACACGACTTCAAGGTGAATTGGATGCGACCACCCTTGAGCATGATGTGTATTTTCAAATGCAAATATCTGATCATCCGATCACACCGACGGAGATTGCGTATTTGTTCAAAAGAGTGGAGACATACAAAGTGGCCCTTCAGGTATTTCAAGGCCGCTTTGACAGGTTCAAAGGAGCAGTTTCAACCGAGTTGGTAAAGGCTAAAGAGACCATTACCGTCTATAAAAAAGCAGTCGCTTTAGTGTTGGAAGCCGGACCACAAATCCCCGTACCGGTCATGTCGCAATTCTCCCCTCCGCGCCAAGAAGCCGTACCAATGGATACAGGGGTTGATTCGAGCATGGACCAAGGGGGAGCTCCAGATATAGTAAACCAACCGCCAACCATACCGGCAGTACAAGCGGGTCCATCTTCATCAAGGACAACACCTCTATTCAAAAGGCCCATCAACGTCGAGGACCAGATCCAGACCTTCTTAAAGCAACATCCGCATGAGTCCTCGCATGGTGGATGGGTTCTGAAGTTTAAGACCTCCGAGATCAAGGCCGACAAAGAGTTGGACAAAATACCTGCATTGGGAAAGCAGCCGGCATGGAGAATCACGATTTTTGAGAAAACTTCAGAATCAATTAGGAGTTACGTCGCCAGCCCTCGCCAATTGCGGATAGATCCCTATCACGTGTCAATGCCGCGAATAAATAAATGGAAAGATTTGGGATTGGCTATGGACAAAATCACCATCCATATGCCCAATTGGCCAATCATCCATCAGCCTTACAGCTAGACCATCTCAGTGGATTTCCACCACACCTTACAAGCCTATCAACGAGAGTATGTCCACTCTCCAGATCCAACGGTGCGACAATCGGCAATGTTTGATGGCATATTGTTCTGAAGATCCACTTGCTTGATCATTTTCATAGTTCCATTGCTCAGCATTTCCGTAAGGTTCTGATTCCATCAAATTGGCTGGAGGAGCGGAGTACTTTGGTGGGGCAGTTAAAGGTAAACATTTCGGGTATCCATGAGCAGATTGTCGTGGTCTTACTGTTGGATTATCCATACTGTGGTTCTCGATATCCCATCTGGGCATACCGTTGTTGAATTATCCGAGGGTTGAAGTTGCAAAAAGCAATCTCATGATCCGGTGAATTACACAGATGGCAAACATTGATTTCCATTCATTTTTTCAATTGAGGACACTCGTTCACTGTGTGATTTCCTGTACAAATAGAACACCAAACATTTTTCTTGGTCGAAAAAGTCTTTGCAAGCTTTTTCCAATGCTTTGATCTTCTCATCAAATTGCAACTGCAACTTTTCCATTTGTTTCTACTGGTTCTTCCCAAGTTTCTCGAACTCATTGAGCATCATTTCTGTAGTAGCATTGGCATTCGTTGATGCAATAGTGGTGGATGTCGTAGTAGTCTGCCCTACTGTATAAGGCAACATACTGATATTTGGCTCCTCATCTGAATCTTCATCCTCCTCTCGAATTGCATCGTCCATAGCATTTTGCAAGAGAGCACACTCATTATGGCATTTCAACTCATGTTTGATCCGTTTAGGTAGACCTGACAAAAACCACATAATCATGGCATTTTTGTTAATCAGCTCAGGTTCGCATTCAAATCTAAGAGGTTTCACTCATTCAATGTAATCTTGAATCATTTCTCGCTTTTCCATTTTAAATCTACTTAAAAGTTGAAAAGGGTCTTCCATAAACTTTCGTGGTTTGAATCGTGTGATCAAGGCTCGCTTAACAACCTCCCAATATGTATGCTCAGTTTCATCTTTATTATAGTACCAATTTTGTGCTGCGTCTGTTAAGGCCATAGGAAACAGCTTAAGTTTATCTTGAGGATAAAGCTCACCATAGACTTCACAGGATTCGGCATAGATCTAAAAAAATCTAACTGGATCTATTAATCCATTATATTTGGGTAGATCCAATCGGGGTGCTCTTCTATCAATAATTGGATTGACTTCCTTTGGAGCACCTCCAGAGCAGCTCCAGGGGCAGCCATATTCACAAATTTAGATCAAATAGATAATGAGATTGGATCTAGATTTTTCAAAAAACTTTGTCAGATTAGATCTACTAGATCTATTCCACTTTTCAAGAATCTGATTCTATATGATGAAAAACTTTTCGAAATTCGATCAATCGATACTTCTCAAAATGATAAATCTCTCAGAATCCAAATTCGAACATATCTGATGTGATCCAAATTTTGACAGAGACTTAATCTGGAAAATCGGAAACTAAAAATAGGACTAGTGAAGGTTCACTAGGCGAAGGTTGTCTCAGCGAAGGTTCATCAGTGTTTTTTTGGGGTAAAAAACTCTCTAAACACTTTTCTAGGAATTTCTAGGAAAATAACCTTTGCCAACCTCTCAGATGAAGGATCTGACATAGATACAACTATGGAAAATCGGACAAAGGTTTCTGACACAAGAAATTATAGGTTTTGTAGTCTGGCGAGGGTAAAATTCAAGAATTTCTGTGATCTGATCAAGAAGAACCTTCGTCGAACTCAAAAATAGTATCTTACTATAAATAAAATATTTTCGAATCTCTGCGAAGGTTCAAGAGTGATACTGATATTTTTGCAAAAAAGTGACTTTTTGACAAAAATATGACAATATGACAACTGATCCTCTGAAAACCTTTTTATTTTTTGTATTGTTCTTCGTCGACCTGGCAGTAGATAGATCTGAATCACACCTAAGCACAGTGAATCAGGCGAAGGTTCTTTTTCTGGATCTTTACGTCTTTGACGATTTTTCGGTGTTATTTGACGTTTTTTTTTATGTTTTTGAAAATCTTATGGGAATTAATCTTTGCCCTTCAAACTGAAGGTTCTGTAAACAAAACTGAAGGTGTCTGCAACTCGGCAAAGGTTTCCTGAAAGAGAGTAAAAAGTTATCAGCTCTGATGACGCTTTTTGTCTCTTTTTTGACCAATCTGACATATTTGACCGATTTTTGTTATTTTCTCTGATATCTCAGATTCAAATGGATCTTAAGATTGGTGATCTGAATAGCTTTCCCTGTTTATTAATTAGATTAGATTTCAAACAAGCCAATCCATTCAAATCAAGCAAAATCAATCCCGAACTAACCCTAAAATGCAGATCTAACACTATTCATGCCACGACAAGATGCCTAGTGCAAGCTAACCATCCAACAATCATGTTACAAACTGAAAAATTGGCGTAGCTCCCCGGCAACGGCGCCAAAATTGTAGTGGGTTTCTTTCCTTGCCTAACCTGAATCCAAGATCTAGTCAATCTAGCATCAAAGAGACGAAGTTAGTTGTCACGCGTAGGTTCGTTCCCATGAGAGCGATAGTTTAGTTCAGATTTCAACATGAATGGAGGATTTCACATCTATCTCCACATCCATTAACCCTACTCCTTAACACTACACATCCACAACAGAGATAGCTTACTCTTTCTCTCTCTCCCTTTCTCTTTCATAAAAAGTATAATAACATACAATCCCAATAACACTCAGATCCAACAATTAGCAAAATCTAAATAAGCATGAGAGATGGAGGAAAAGTGATAGAGAGCAAGGAAATTCATCAATCCATTTTTGAAGAGAATCAATCTGCTTTATTCAAATAAGAAAAGCAGATTTAACATCCATTTGCTGGATCTTCCAACCATAGAAAGCAGAAATAGCAATGATAGAACGTATGGTTACCATCTTAGCTACGGTGCAAAGGTTTTCTCAAAATCAATACCTTCTTGCTGCTCAAATCCTCTCGCAACCAACCGTGCTTTGTATTTGTTGAGTTGCCCATCAGCTCCATATTTGATCTTGTATATCCATTTGCAAAAGATAGGTGTCTTACCATCAGGTAGCTCAACCAAGTTCCAAGTCCTATTTTTTGATATAGCTTCCATTTATGTTTCCATAGCTTCATGCCACTCCTCGTGCTCCTTTGCTTTATCAAAAGTTTTTGGTTCTTGAGCCTTGAGCACAGAACCCATTAGGACTAGATTTATCTCTAATCTTGCAGGAGGCTTTCGATTTCTACTTGATCTTCTAAGCTCTCCCTGCTCACTAGATTCGAGAGTATCTCCCTTATTTGCACCATCTGTGACTGATAAGTACCATTTAGGTACTCTCTTGGGAATTTCAGCATCAGGCTTGCCTTTGTCCAATGGATTTTCTATATCAAAATCCACTTCCTTCTTGACTTGTACTTTCGCTCCCTCATCAAAAGGTTCAGTGATTCCTTCAGATTGTTCACCTCAGCCCATCTCGTCAAATGTAGCATCCCTAGAAATTACAAGCTTCTATGCATGTTGTATGCCTTGGCCTTCTCATCATATCTAGGGAAAATACACTTGATAGCTTTTGCATCCAATTTCCTTCGTTTCTCATCGGGAATATGAGCATAAGCATCACATTTAGATACTCTCAAATGAGAAATATTAGGTTACTTTCCAGTAATAGCTTCATGAGGTGTCTTACCTTCCACGGATTTTGTAGTACACCGATTCAAGATGTGCGTAGCTATGCTACAAGCTTCTGCCCAAAAGGTGTTTGGCAGACCCTTGCTTTTGAGCATCACCCTGGCCATCTCAACAATAGATTTGTTCTTTCGTTCTGCAACTCCATTTTGTTGTGGTGAATAAGTTGTTGTAGTCTGCCTCTTGATCCCTTGATCTTTGCAGAAATCAATAAATTCTGTCAAAAAATACTCACCACCTCCATCAGATCTCAAAGTTTTGATGCAACATCATGTTTGCTTTTTAGCTAATGCCTTGAATTCCCTGAACTTAGCAAAAGCATCTGATTTCTTGCTTATGAAATAAATCCAAATGCATCTGCTATAATCATCAATGAAGGTGATAAAGTAATAGTAGCCACTAGGAGATCTAGTCTGCATAGGTCCACATAGATCACTGTGGACAAGATCTAGGATGCCATTGGCTCTCCTTGCTCCGCTTTTGGGAAAACTCTCTCTGTGTTGTTTTTCCAAAATGCAACCTTCACAAATTTTTCCTTCAAAAAAAATATCAGGCAATCCTATAACTAGATTACCTCTTTTGAGAATTTGTAAACTTTGAGCACTAATATAACCGAATCGTTGATGCCAAAGATCACTTCGACTATCAACCGTGCTTACCATAGCTTGAGCAAAAGATCTCACATTCAATTTGTAGAGTCGATTCCCATTGACTCTAGCTCCTATAGCAATCACTTTGTAGTGATTCTTGATGTCTTTGACAAGACATTTGTCACTGTCAAACTCAACCTTGAGTTGTTGATCAGCCATCGTCCCAACAAATAGTAGATTGTTAGCTAAGCCAGGTACATATTGCACATTGCTTATCCACTTTATCTTCCCGTTGGCTAACTTCACTGGTGCCACTCCAATTTCTTTAACAGATAGCAATTTGCCATCGGCTTGTCCAAGGTCATCACCATTGTGAGTTTCCTTGAGTTCTGAAAACCACTCTTTCCTTGAAGTCATGTTCTTGGATGCACCACTATCAATGTACCAGGTATCCTTGGCTTCATCACTTGTCATTAATGCTGTGATGAACAAGTTTGAACTCTTACCTGTATCATCTTCATATTGATCATCATCGTATTGATGTTGATCAGCATAATTGTCTTCATAATAATCATCATCAAATTGATGTTGATCAGCATAATTGCCCGCTTGCCATTTGCCTTTTCTTTGTTCTATCTCCTTCTGTTTCTTGAAGCATTCACGCTCCCAATGGCCAGGTTTGTTGCAATACCTATAATTTCCAGGTTTATTTTGCTTGGAATAGTCGCGTCCTTGACCTTGGCCTTGATTCCAATTGTCTCGATTTGGGCCATCATTGGATTGTTCTTGAAATTGTTGGAAAGATCCATGATATGAGTTTCCACCTCTTGATTGGTGTCTTCCACGACCAAATCTGCCAACATGTCCTCTCACTGCAAGAGCTTGATCAAATCCCCTATTGCGATGACTCAAGTTCTCTTGGCGTTGTTCTTCCTGCAAAAGCAATCCACCTAACTCTTCATAGGTTGGAAGATTTTCCCGTGTGGCTATACTTCTCACAAACATTTGATGTGACTCACTCAAACTATTCAATGTCAACTGCACGATCTCACGGTCCTGTACTCGCTCTCCAACTACTGCTAATTGGTCACGAATCTCTTTGATCTTCAGTAGGTGATCAGCAACAGTTGCACCATCATCCATCCACAATGTGTGCAGCTTCATCTTCAGGAATAGCACTCGAGATGTGTTTGTGGTATCAAACAATGCCTTCAACATATCCCATGTTTCTTTTGGTCCTTCTGAATCCGAAATGTAGGGAATAATCGCATCTCTAACTGATAAGTTGATGACATTTTGTGCTTTTCATTTTCTCCTATCAAATGTCCGTTGATCTTCTTCAATCACTGGCCTTGTCTCTTCACCTGTCACGATCTCCCATAGCTCCATTTCCATCAAAATGTTTTTCAGTTTGAATTTCCAAACTGCATAGTTGCCGGCTCCTTCCAATTTGCTTGACTCATCGAGGACACTCTCGCTTAGAGTTGCCATTAATGAACAGATGAGTCTAGATCAAGTAATTTATCACACCAGAAAACTGTATATTTTTCTGGTTATACACCTGATATCGAAATGGAGCGCGAAAGTACAGCTGCCCAAGATCCTCCTTAATTTGTGCGCATGGATCCGACATTAGAGTATGCGATATCAGACTGGAGCGCGAATGTACAACTACTCAAAATTTTCTTTAGCTCGTGCGCTTGGATCCGATGTCGGTTCGAACAATATCGGACTGGAGCGCGGATCAGATGTACGACTGCTCGGGTTTCTCTTCAGCTAGCACGCTTGGATCCGATATTGGTACAGATATAAAAAAGAGAGAATATAGGAACTTTCAAAGGGAATATTCTAGATTCCCCACTTCGGCACGGCGGCTATGTCGCCTCCTCTTTGCTTAGATTTCAAAACGAGTGATCATTCAAACAGACAAATATCAGTAATGTGAAAAGTATGAAGCTTCCTAACTCTAAATGACAGTACTAGATACTATCTAGTGTGATTTGTGGTACTCCAAACAGACAAATGAGAGATTTCTTGGCAAACCTCTCACACAAATAGCACTTTCCACAACAACTAGGAAGTATTGTAAGAATGTCCCCCGCTCAACAAATTTTCAATTTGTTTGATGCTGCCCTGGCCTTTTGGATGCCTCCGGGATTGTGCTTTTCACAACAACTAGGAAGTATTGTAAAACTCTGCCCAATCAATAGATTTTCAGCGTGTTTGATGCTGTCTTGGCCTTTATGATGCCTCCGGGACTGTGTCTTCGTTCCCCACTGATGATTCTGAGCTCCAAACCTACAAAATACACCAAAGAAGGATTTCTTCCAGCTGTTTTTATCTCTCCAAGATTTCACCTCCCGTGAAGGACTTTCTCATTTCATTGCGGAGCCTGTGACAAGGTGTATCCACTGATCAGGCACGCAGGACTATTGTGTGGGGTTGAAGATCTTTCGTAGTATAACCCTTTCGCCTGTCAACAAAGGTTAGATCACTGGATAGGTGCCTAACTATGCATAGATGCTACTTTTAGTTAATTTTCTACTTTCTCCCTTAACTCTACTCACCACTATACTACTCCTCTTCAACTCTACTCCTCTACACTAACATTCATCATAGTTTTGGTTGAAGGGAAGGGATGGAGAAGAAGATATTGAGAAGAGAAGAGAAGAGAAAGAGAGAGAAAGAGAGTGAGGGTGGAGGTTAGCTCAATTGCTCCTGATGCTTGCTAATGGAAAAACATTCACTATGGCAAACAATAAAACATGGAAATAGAAAGCAATAGAAAACACAACTAAGAGTAGTAGCAAGTAGTGAATAGCAAATGAGGATGCTTCTCTTCCAAAAATGGTAGAGTTTCCTCCTTCTCATTAAGCATGGAAATAGTGTACAAATGGTGCCTTTTTATAAAATGGGGAAGGCCCTTGCCCCTCAATCTTATTGGCTAATATTCACAATGATCCTAGCCATTCATCTTGGACCCAACTTGATCCAAGGGTCCACAAAAAGTACATTAGAAATCATAAGAATCATGTGAGTCCCAATTTGGACCCAACTCTAAAAAGTGACCTCTAAGTTTAAAAATGACATTGTTGATAACTTGCATCCATGCCAGAGTGTTGAGGGACAGTTGCAAATCAAAAGGGTTGAATGTGAGAGGAGCAACGGTGGTGACAGGAGTAATAGAGGATGCGATGGTGATGGATGGAGCAGCGGACACTGGAAGAGAAGTAGGAGTGGTATCAATAGAAGAAACGGGGATGGAGACAGAAACAGATGTGGATGGAATAGGAAGAGAGGTAGCAACAACAGAAATTGGAGTGGGGGTTGCACGGAAGACGAAGTGGCGGTGGTTGATGGAGTAGTTAGTGCGGCAGTGGAGACACATCGTCGAGTAACCGGTGGAGATGTGGATGTAGAGGTAGTGCCACGCATTCGTTTGCTGGCCGTTGTGTTAATGACTACAGGTTGGGATGAGGTAGATGCCTGAGACGGTGGGTAAAGGTTAGTATGTGGCACAAGCAAAGTTATACAACAGGGGGTCGGCTGCGATTCGCTCACGGTTGTTGGGTTTGATGGAGTTTGTTAGTTCTCAAATAAGGAAGCTATGCCAGTCGTATGGCACAACGGAGGGGTTAGGGAATTCCAGAAAGGATTCCACTATCTGACTCAACAGCGTAGACTGGATTCTAACCTTGCGAAATGTTGAAATAACCAGAAAGTTACTCAACAGATGCGCAACTTCCATGATAGCTTCTATCATATACTCATTATTAGTCTGGATGGGGATTTCTGGTGTGGTTTGGGTGACGAATGGTTTGATCAGAGCTTTGGCGTGGCGATGGGAGATGGGTTGACGATCACCGGACATAATGCCAATGGTGATCATCGAGTCGATGTTAATCCTGACCTTGTACGTGGTACCTTGGTACAGAAAGTGGAAACAAGCCTTGTCCTCATCCCAGGTGGCATAAGCGTGAAGGGCGAGGCCCATGTTAATCTCAGAATGGAAGAGCGCCGAGTAAAAATCCATTGCTTCAAGGAGTGGGCCGGCTGTCTGCAGCCATGGTTGGATCAGAGTGTCAGAGGGTAGAGGCCAAATCTGCGTGGCCTCGGGGATGTCACGCTGGATCACTTGTTTGGCGCCAAAGTCTTCAGAATATGAGGAGGCCATGTTAGCAATAATTATTAGTGGTCGAAAAAGTCAAAAAAGTAGAAAAAATGGTGGAAAATAAAAAAAGATGTGGAAACAGTAGAAAACTAAGAATAATGAGTGTTGGATGACAACGATTGTAGTTCAGAGCGCATATCGGTGTTTAATATGAGCAGATGACAGCTGGTAGGAAGTTTGGTTGAAAACAGAAAGCTTGGTATTTTCAGTGAAAATTTCGGCAGAGCTTTGCTATCAAAGGTGACAAATGACTCGAATTCAGCACTTATATAGCGGAATTTAGAGTGCGTATTAGGTGAAATTCACTTTCCCTTGCTCAGTTCCACCCAAATTTTGGCAGGCACCTTCTTCACAAAATTCTAAGACCTCAGGGAAGTCTGCGAGAGTTCAGAAGGTGATTTGACTGCCATGCGAAGGTTTTGCGAGGGTTCAAGCTGTCTGCGAGGGTTCAACTCTCGCAGGAAGTGATCTCTCGCAAAACTTGTTCTTGTGATTGGATTTTCAAGATCAGACCATGTAGGCAAGCTAATTTCACTGTTTTGATTCCATTTAGGCACCTTGCGAGAGTTGGTAAGTTGATCTTGATGCTCTGCGAGGGTTCTGAAAATTCTGCTTCTGGGAACTCTCGCATACACTAAAAAATGATGATTCCTCCATCAAGAACTCTCGCAGAGATTTTCATGGATGCATCTAGGTCAGATCTGATGACTGTCCAATTTTCAAGAGCTGTCTCCCAGGGGATCTCAAAAAATCATGAAAAAAGTGCTCCTTTAGAGTGTTTTTTGACGAGATTTCGAGATTTTCTGATTTTTAACTTTTGTAAACTGGTAATCAACTTCATCCAGGCTTGATCTCACTATTGGTAGTGCTCTAAAAGTTCTGGTGGATTCTTGGTAGTAGATCCCTCAGTCAATCTGATGATCTGCTTTCTTTTTTACCCTATCAAGATCTTGATCCTCCTTGGATTCTGATGGATTTCCCCGATCCTGCCAGATCTGGCTGAATCTTGATGGATTTAGCTTGATTTGGCTTGATCTCCTTAGATCTAGCGGTAATGGCTGAGCAGATAAGGCTTTTGTAACGTGCCACCCCCAATCTGGATCTGTCTTACTGTGGTGGCCAGTACTTGTGCAGCCGGCTACCATTGATGGGTGTGTCAAAGGGCGTCCCATCAAGTTGTTCTAAGTTCACGGCCCCATGATTAAGAATTTCCTTGATCCTATAAGGACCTTCGCCCGTGAATTTTAACTTCCCCTTGATCGCCTTGGTTTTATACATCTAGACCAGATCTCCTGAACGAAGATCCTTCTTTTGTAATCTGCAATCATGCCAAGCTTTGCATCTTTCCTTTTCAGCTGCCAGTGCATGCACAGCTAGTAAGCGTGTTTCACAGAGTTTATGTAGAGCTTCATGGCATAGCTGTAGAGATTTGGACTCATTAAGACATTGCGCGGTGGCAATCCTTAATGAAGGAACTAAAAACTCTATTGGCATCACTGCATCCTGACCATATACCAATTATGAGGGTGTTTGATCAGTGCTCCCCTTATATGTTGTCATGAATGCCCACAGTGCAACATGCAACTTGTGTTCCCAATCTGATCTGCTAGCTTCAACTGTTTTTATGAGCACGCTACATAGGATCTTATTGGATGATTCTGCTTGCCCATTACCACGAGGATAATAAGGCGTACTGGTTCTGTGGATCACGAAAAACTCCTCCAACAGGACCTTGATGGTCTCGTTGATGAAATGGCTTCCGTGATCATTGACTAGTTCCACCGGGCACCCAAAGCGCACAATGATATTTTCATAAAGGAACTTGGCAGTGGTCCTAGCGTCTGCTACTCGTACTACCTTGGCTTCAACCCATTTGGTGAGGTAGTCTGTGGCTACGATTATGTATCAAGTCTGGGAACTCCTTGCTGTAGGGTGAATTGGACCAATATAATCCAGTCCCCATTTTTCGAATGGTACTTGGGCTAAGACTGGGTGCAATAGATCATAGTTCAATCTCGTTGGTCTCCTTGCCCTTTGGCACACATCGCACTTTTTCAAGTATTTCTCTGTGTCTTTATGAATCGTTGGCCACCAACACCCTGATTGCAGGATCTTGCGAACTGTAATGTCAGATGCAAAATGACCTCCACCCATGCCTTCATGCAAAAGCAAAATGATCTGGGTGGTCTCATGAGGATGAATACACCATTGAAGAATTCCGTCTGGACCTCTTCGGTACAACTGGCCGGCAATCAGCTGATAAGGTCTAGCTTTCTAGATCAATTTCCGTTGTTCCGCCTTTGGTAATGATTTGTCTGGTTGGCCCCGCATTAGATATTCAACAATGTCGGCAGCCCATTCTGGTACTGTATCCACGTAAAATAAGGCAGCATCTACCAGCTCATCGTCGGGTTGGGTTGCAATCTCCTTTCCCTTGATTCGTGACACATGATCTGTCATGTAGTGTTATTTTCCCTTGCGAACTACCATCCGAAAATCAAATTCCAACAACAACAGGAGCCATCTGGTGATTATCCCGGTGTTGCAAGTTTTATTAACGAGATATAGCAAGGGTTGATGGTCCATATAAAAAGCAAAATGTGTGGCCATCAAATAGTGTCAAAACTTCTTAACCGCATAGATCATTGCCAGTGCTTCTCGCTCTGTAGTTGAATAATTCATTTCGGTATCACTGAGCTGTCGGCTTGCAAATCGGATTGGAAAATCTTTTTTGTGTTCACCTTGTTGGGTTAAGACTGCTCCAATCACATACTTCGATGCGTCCGTATGCACGTGGAACTCAATGGACCAATTGGGTGGTCGTAGGATTGGTGCTGAGACCAATGCATCCTTAATCTTCTGAAAAGCCTTTAGAGCTTCCTCATTCCAATGTGGATCCGTTGTGAGCTTGTAAAATGGTTTGGCTAACTCCGCAAAATTAAGAATGAAGATCCTATAATAGTTAGCATGACCCATGAAAATGTAGACCTCGCGGATCGTCCTCGGTGGTGGTAGATCAACAATGATCCTGATCTTTGATAGATCTGTGGCGATCTCGTGTCTTGACACTATATGGCCGAGTATCAAGCCATGTGTCACCCAGAATTGACATTTTTCTAGATTCAGGGAGATCTGGTATTCGCGGCATTTTTGTAGCACCTTCTCCAAATTGGATAAGTGTTCTGAATCTGGTCCATGCACGCACAGATCGTCCAAGAAAATTTCTAGAAATCTTTGCAAATAATCTTTGAATGCCACCTGCATGACTCGTTGGAAAGTGCTTGGGGCATTGCAAAGTCCGAATGGCATCAATTTATAGGCATAAGTTCCCCATTTTGTGGCGAATGTTGTCTTGTGCTGGTCCTGGGGGGCTATTTTCACCTGGTTGTAGTGGCTGAAGCCATCCAGAAAACTGTAGGCTTCGTCGCCAGCTACTCTATCTAGGATACTTTTCGTAAATGGTAAAGGAAAATGGTCCTTCTTGGTAACTGCATTGAGCGCCTTCAGATTCACATAGATACGCATTTTGCCATTCTTCTTGGGTACTATAACTATCGACGATACCCATTCCGTGTGCTCAATTTCGTAAATGAAATCTAAATCCATAAGTTTTTGCAACTCTTGCTTGATCAGTTCTGTATAATTCGGGTTGCAGCGGTAGTAACGGCTTACCTTGGGGACTGCTCCGTCCACCAAAGGTATGGTGTGTTGGACTACTGTTGGCGGAATGCCCTTTAGATCACTATAGCTCCAGGCAAAATAGTCCTTATATTCCACCAACAAGGATCGTAGTCTCTTGAACTGCATGGGTGTTAACTGCTCTCCCACATGCACTATCCTTTCTTCTTCTCCTAGTTCTGCAAGATTTATCGGTTGCGTTTGCGCAGGTCCCTCGAAGACTTGTTTCGCTGGTGTCTGACTTTGATCAGGTTCTCGTTGGGCTTGCGACATCATGATTACCACGTCGTCCAATGTATAATTCTTGAAAGTATCAGGCATCTCATGAACTAGAGCTCGTCGAGATTCCTCTTTCAGCATATTGATCTTGGCTCGACTGGTCTTTTTTTTTATTTTCAATCACTTGTGTAGAAGATGACGCTGTATCTGAGTCCAACTTGATTGACTTCAAGGAATCCAATACCTTCTTCTTGTCCTTTTTTGTCATTTTGATGGGTTCATCCTTGTTGTCCTTTCTTTGGGACTGCTGTGACATCGTCTCATGGTTGCGAATATCAACGTCTACTGTAGTTATTGCCTCTTTGGGTAGGTCACTCCATCGGATCACCTGGTTGTAGCGTTTCTTTAACTGATTCTTCTTATTCGCAGGTGCCTTGGGTGGTCCGATCCTTGAGACTTTTGCCATAACAGACCTTTGTGGTGGTTGAGCTGGTACCTTCTTGGTTCCGTAACGATCTGCGTCCATGTGGTGTAGGACTTGTTCATCAGTTAGCTCAATCTCCTTATTATAAGTTAGAGCATGTTGCCAAGGGACTAGATCATCGTCCACTGGGTTCTCAATCGGCTCCACTGACAGCCATGCTACGTTTATCATATTCACTCCAAATGTGATTGGTGTGTCCATAGTGTAACATTTGGGTGAAGATGTACTCGGTTCTGGATCTGATTCATATTGACATGCCTAGCAGTCAATAGTTGCTAATGCATGCGTCCATCTCATGACATCCATCTCTGAATGATAGTGACCTCCCTTGCCTTGCCTTGGGCGGTCAATCGTCTGATCTGTCGTGGATGATCCGTCATCAACTTTGGGTGCAATAGGTTTTACCACCCATGTGGTTGGATCTACCTTTACAGCCTGTTCTCTGTTCTCGAAGGTGAGTTTTCCTGTACCCCAATTGTGTACTACTTGCGCAGCCCTCAACCATGGTCTTCCCAGTAAAATACGGTATGCAGATGGAGATTCAGGTATATCCATGACCACAAAAGTAATCACATACTGCATGCCTGCTATCTTTACGAGAATATCAGCAACTACATCTTTTGGTTTCACACAAGATTGATCTGCTAGCTTGATGGCAAATCTGGTTGGCTTCAATCCTTGTAATCCCCATTTTTCATACAAAGTAGTGGAGATCAGATTGACACCCAATCCTCCATCTACCATTGTCGCCTCGTCCTCGTATGTCTTGTGTTTGATTGGCAAAGTGATGTTGTGTTCCTCACTTTCCCATGCTGCTCGGATGTGGAGGACGTTATTTATCTCATCATAGCCTACTCAATAGATGGGCTCAGGCACTACTGGCTCCTCATCCACTTTGGCCCATTCAGCTAAAAGGCTTTTTGCTTGTGGTGCAATCCGCAGTAGTTCTCCGAGGGGTAAACTAACGTGGCTTGACAACAACAGTGTGAGCCTTTCAGTGCGTGGTTCCTCAGGCTCCACCATGTAAACAGGTGGTTCATGTTGGTGCAACCGATCATTCTAATTTGTGCGCAGTGGTGAGCCTATTTGTGGATCCTGTTCGACGCCAACTGGAGGTTTTGTGGGATTGTTTCGTTCTTGCTCTTTTTCCTCCTCTTGTGCTTTTTGTACCCAGTGTCTTATTTTCTGGTACTGTCTTCTCTCTTCCCTCACATTTGGATATGGCACTGAAGTTGAGGGTTGGTCGTCAGTGACCGATGGTGGTGGTGAGGGAGCCACTTCCTTCCTCTTCTGTGCTTGCGTAACAGCTAACACAGGAGCGTAGTCGTGTCGACCTTTCATTGGCATCCCTGCTGGAACTGCTAATTGTTGTATGGCAATGAGGTTAAGAGGTGCACTGGTTCCAGATTTAAATGGACAATTCTTGAGACAATGTCCATAACCGCAATCTAGACAGGAGGTTGTATATTGTCCTTTCTAGGGACATTTTGCAATTCTGTGTCCCTCGCCGCACCTGTAGCAGCCATAATTTCTTCCACCTTGATGTTGAGCTTGAGCTGCATAGGCCGAAACATATGGTAGATCAACAATGATCCTGATCTTTGATAAATCTGTGGCGATCCCGTGTCTTGACACTATATGGCCAAGTATCAAGCCATGTGTCACCCAAAATTGAATTTTTCTGGATTCAGGGAAATCTGGTATTCGCGGCATTTTTGTAATACCTTTTCCAAATTGGATAAGTGTTCTGAATCTGGTCCATGCATGCCCAGATTGTCCAAGAAAATTTCCAAAAAATTTTGCAAATAATCTTTGAATGTCGCCTGCATGACTCGCTGAAAAGTGCTTGGGGCATTGCAAAGTCCGCATGGGATCACTTTATAGACATAAGCTCCCCATTCCATGGCGAATGTTGTCTTGTGCTAGTCCTGGGGGGCTATTTTCACCTAGTTGTAGCCACTGAAGCCGTCTTGAAAATTGTAGGCTTCGTCGCCAGCTACTCTATCGAGGATACTTTCCGTAAATGGTAAAGGAAAATGGTCCTTCTTGGTGACTGCATTAAGCGCCTTCAAATTCACACAGATACGCATTTTGCCATTCTTCTTGGGTACTATAACAATCGGCGATACCCATTTCGTGTGCGCAATTTTGTAAATGAAATCTGCATCCATAAGTTTTTGCAACTCTTGCTTGATCAATTCTGTATAATTCAGGTTGCAGCGGTAGTAACGGCTTACCTTGGGGACTGCTCCGTCCACCAAAGGTATGGTGTGTTGGACTACTGTTGGCGGAATGCCCTTTAGATCACTATAGCTCAGGCAAAACAGTACTTATATTCCACCAACAAGGATCGTAGTCTCTTGAACTGCGTGGGTGTTAACTGCTCTCCCACATGCACTATCCTTTCTTCTTCTGCTGGTCCTACAAGATTCATCGGCTGTGTTTGTGCAGGTCCCTCGAAGACTTGTTCCGCTGGTGCCTGACTTTGATCAGGTTCTCGTTGGGCTTGCGGCATCATGATTACCACGTCGTCCAATGTATAATTCTTGAAAGTATCAGGCATCTCGTGAACTGGAGCTCGTCGAGATTCCTCTTTCAGCATATTGATCTTGGCCCGACTGGTCATTTTTTTATTTTATGTCACATGTGTAGAAGATGACGCTATATCTGAGTCCAACTTGATTGACTTCAAGGAATCCAACACCTTCTTTTTGCCCTTTTTTGTCATTTTGGTGGGTTCATCCTTGTTGTCTTTCTTCAAGACTGCTGTGACATTCACCTCATGGTTGCAAATATCAACGTCTACTGTAGCTATTGCCTCTTCGGGTAGGTCACTCCATCGGATCACCTGGTTGTAGCGTTGCTTCACTGATTCTTCTTATTCGCAGGTGCCTTGGGTGGATCGATCCTTGAGACTTTCGCCATAGCAGACCTTTGTGGTGGTTGAGCTGGTACCTTCTTGGTTCCGTAACGATCTGGGTCCATGTGGTGTAGGACTTGTTCATCAGTCAGCTCAATCTCCTTATTATAAGTTAGAGCATGTTGCCAAGGGACTAGATCATCGTCCACTGGGTTCTCAATCGGCTCCACTAACAACCATGCTACATTTATCATATTCACTCCAAATGTGATTGGTGTGTCCATAGTGTAACATTTGGGTAAAGATGTACTCGATTCTGGATCTGATTCATATTGACATGCCTGGTAGTCAATAGTTGCTAATGCATCCGTCCATCTCATGACATCCGTCTCTGAATGATAGTGACCTCCCTTGGCTGGCCTTGGGCGGTCAATCGTATGATCTGTCGTGGATGATCCGTCATCAGCTTTGAGTGCAATAGGTTTCACCGCCCATGTGGTTGGATCTACCTTTACAGCCTGTTCTCTGTTCTCGAAGGTGAGTTTCCCTGTACCCCAGTTGTGTACTACTTGCGCAGCTCTCAACCATGATCTTCCAAGTAAAACACGGTATGCAGATGGAGATTCCGTTATATCGATGACCACAAAAGTAATCACATACTGTATGTCTGCTATCTTTACGGGAATATCAGCAACTACACCTTTTGGTTTCACATAGGATTGATCTGCTAGCTTGATGCAAATCTGGATGGCTTCAATCCTTGTAATTCCCATTTTTCGTACAAAGTAGTGGAGATCATATCGACACCCGATCCTCCATCTACCACTGTCGCCTCGTCCTCATATCTCTTGTGTTTGATTGGCAAAGTGATGTTGTGTTCCTCACATTCCCATGTTGCTCCAATGTGGAGGACGTTACTTGTTTCATCATAGTCCGCACAATAGATGGGCTCAGGCACTACTGGCTCCTCATCCGCGTTGGCCCATTCCGCTAAAAGGATTTTCACTTGTGGTGCAATCCGCAGTAGTTCTCCGAGTGATAAACTAACGTGGCTTGACAGCAAGAGTGTGAGCCTTTCAGTGTGTGGTTCCTCAGGCTCCACCATGTGAAAAGGTGGTTCATGTTGGTGAAACCGATCATTCTGATCAGTGCGCAGTGGTGAGCCCGTTTGCGGTTCCCGTTCGATGCCGACTGAAGGTTCTATGAGATTGTTTCGTTCTTACTCTTTTTCCCCCTCTAGTGCTTTTTGTACCCAGTGTCTTATTTTCTGGTAGTGTCTTCTCTCTCTTCTCACATTTGGATATGGCGCTGAAGTTGAGGGTTGGTCGTTAGTGACCGACGGTGGTGGTGAGGGAGCCACTTCCTTCCTCTTATGTGCTCGCGTAACAGCTAACACAGGAGCGTGGTCGTGTCCACCTTTCGATGGCATTCCCGTTGGAACTGCTGATTGTTGTATGGCAATGAGGTTAAGAGGTGCACTGGTTCCAGGTTTAAATGGACAATTCTTGAAACAGTGTCCATAACCGCAATCCCTGCAGGAGGTTGTATATTGTCCCTTGTAGGGACATTCTGCAATTCTGTGTCCCTCGTCGCATCCATAGCAACCGTAATTTCTTCCAGCTTGATGTTGAGTTTGAGCTGCATAGGCCGAAACATATTCATTTATGGCAGGATCCATAAATGGTTCATTTGGTCTGTACCACTGCTGCTGCTCAGGTTGAGATGGCATTTGTATTTTTTGTTCCGTTGCTGTCAGGTTTACATGGGCCACTTGTTGATTGGTTGGCCCTGGTGGAGTAGGTAAGGCCATGCGTTGTGGTTGATTGGGTGTGTCGTACCTTGGTGCCGCATTAGGTGCCCCTTGATGATAAGGATAAGAAGTCTGATAAGGACTTCTCTTCTGTTGAACAACCCTAGGGTTAAACGGGCAAAATGTCGTATCGTGCGATGTTGCATTGCACAGATGGCAGAATCTATGTGTCAGTCTCAGATTTTGCTTTAGGACTGGACACTCGTTCGTTGTATGGTTTTGCGTGCATACTGAACACCATACATTTCTCGTTGAGGATACTGCAGCTGGTTTGGTTCCTGTTGATGTGGACTCGGATCGTAGATGTTTGACCCATTCATTATAGTCCCGGACCCTTTCTCATTTTCCCATCTTGACTTTGCTTAGCAGGAGAAACGGGTCTTCCAAGAACTTTCTTGGTTTAAAGCGCGTAATGAGAGCCGCTTTAGCCACTTCCCAGGTGGATTTCTCTTCCTTTGACAGGTTGAAAAACCAATCCTGAGCCACTGTAAACAAGGACATAGGAAATAGCATCAGCTTCTCTGCAGGTGTCCGTTCACCGTAGGTTTCACAAGCTTGCTCGTAGATCTGGAGGAATCGGATGGGATCTGATGATCCGTCGTATTTTGGTATCTCCATCTGCGGTGCTCTCCGAACTGCATGCAAGGGTGCGACAGGTACGGGTTGGCCCTTTGGATCCATTGGTGTTGGTTCCAGTTCTGCCTCTTGTTGCACAACTGCTAATCTGGGAAGGTGTGGTGCCTGATTTGCTATCCTTCATGCTATTGATCGTCTCGATCTCAGATTCATCTGATGGTGGGTTCCAAAGTATTGGATCTTGCTTATACAGTAGGATGCAGTCTAGATCTTCAAGGATCTAATCGATCTGATAGGTCGGAATGAATTTTAGGCCTTTTATGGTGGTTTTTCCTTGATAACTTTTTACTCCTTGCACTGATTGATCTAAGATTTTGACAGTAGCTGGATCTGATGCAGATCTTTCCACTGATCTGGTCTGTGAGGGTTATCTTGTGCGAGGGTTGGCTGTGCGAGGATTATTTAGCTATTTTTGCAGGTAAAAAACTTGATATCTTTCAGATCTCTGGGAAGTAGCTCTCGCAAGCTTCACAATAACTGGATCTGGGTCAGATCTCACTATAGAATTCTCTGCAAGAGTTAACTCTCGCGAGAAGTGAAAATTTCATTGTTTGCGAGGGTTCAAAATCACTTTTTGTGCTTGATCTTCACCAGATCTTCATACTAACTCTCGCAGGCTTCATCACTGATGTAATTTGACATTCTAAATCAATTGAGAGGGTCTGCGAGAGTTCTTCCTGGAAGGATTTGCTGGATCTTCACTTTTTAGTGATTTTTTAGCACTTAAATCCAATTTTCTACTCACTAGAATCAAACTAACTCTCACAAGCTCTTCTGTGTCCTGGTCTCACTGAGATGGAACTTTTATATCCTCTGCGAGAGTTCTTGACCACTGGAACTGAAAATTTCACTGTCTGAGAGGGTTCACTGTTACTTTCCCGTCACTCGAAGACCGAAAGGCAGTAGGTCTTCACGCTCCAAGTAGGAAGGAAATCAAGAAAGTACCATGAGGACGTTCGCCTGCACAGATGATGCTAAAGGAAATCTGAATGTTGTTGGAATGTGCTTAATCAGCCATTCTTGTAATGAGAGATTAGATTAAACCCTTTTCCCATCCATATAAGCATATCAGAGATGAGAGAATCGGTTGAACATCAAATTGAATTGTCAATTGGTTGAGTGTCAACCTGAGCTAAGCATACTGCTGCTGAGCCGACGTCCAAGAAGACCGCTAGTAAGCAAGACGATCTGACATTATTCATGAGAGGCATAGCTTCTCTCACGTCGACGCGTTGTGTGTGGTTTTGTCACAACAACGCTCTTACAAAAGAGATCATTGATAATACAATAGCTTAAATGCACATGTAGTATTATCTTGAATGATCTCGAATTCTTGGATGTCTAATTGTCGTCTATACATGTTCAACTGTTTATTCTTTATTCCGCACACTGGTTCATCTTTGTCCAGTGCTTAAACGAATTATAACGTAGGTCAGTTTGAAATTTTATGTCCTAATAAGATACCTTCACTCATTCCAAAATAACATTTGAAAGGGTGTAATTTTAATGATGTCTCTTGACATCTTCTTAAGGTCTTTTCTAGTGCCTCTAGATGATCCTTAGTGGATGAATAAACACAAAAATCATCCATACAAATTTCAAAAAACTTTCTCAATTTTTTTTGAAAATGTTAGTCATCATGCGTTGAAATGTCACATGAGCATTGCACAAGCATACACGTATAAGCATAAGTCCCCCAATCAGTGATTAATGTAGTTTTAGATCTATCTTCTTCTTTAATAAAGACTTGCTTGTATCCCGAAAAACCACATAAAAAATTATAATGTTCGTGAACCTATAGGCCAGTTTATGATAGCATCAGCCTAGTATAAACACGGCCTACCAAACAGTATCGAATACGATGGCGCATCCGATGGGTTAATTGTGAAAGATTTCATATCCTTAAGATCCAATCTACTTGAATGATCTTTGGTTAGAAAGAGAAATACACTACCAATTTCACCAATGTAGAAAAATCAGCATCTACGCACTTTGAGATGCAAACACTAATAGAACTTGATCAAACTTGAATGAAATTATTATGTACTGTTGCTGTCCGTACAAAACCAGCAAGCTATTGTATTTCACACGTGTGGATCCAAAAATAGCAAATATAGATCATTCTACACATAGAATTGCAAGCAATCACCAAGATAGTGCACCAATGGATAGTAGAACCCAAGAGAACCATGTATAAGCATGAAATGAGATAGAGAAGAGAGAAGTGACTCTCTCCACGAGTTACATCCTTTTATAATAGGTCCAAACCCTATTTGGCCACTTGGCTTTACCACCAAAATGCTAACCCTACCAATTTTGGGTCTAGATTCAGTGTACCCAACTTATTCAAATTGAATCTACTCAAACTCGCATTCTATCTTTCCCACACTTTCAAAAAGTGTTTACTCAAATGAAATTTAGACTTATGAACTTTGAAAAGTCAACCTCTAAGTCTAAAACAAGTTTTGGCCTCAATATGCCAAATATGGAAATATTGCAAAATGTGATGAAACTAGTTGAATCTTTTACACTCCCTTTTCAACTAGTTTTAGCATAGACTTTGATAATACTCCAAGTGAAGTCCTATGCTTCATGAACAAGTCTTTTCCCAATGCTTTGGTGAAGATATCAGCTACACATTCCCTTGAAGACACATGTTGAAGCTCCACCTCCTTTGCAATGACTCGCTCCCTCACAAAATGATATTGTATCTCAATATGCTTGCTCCTAGCATAGTTTTTGACAATAGAACTTTGATCCATCATAAGAAATTTCTTCTTCCTGAGAATAGACCTTATTTCAATGATCATGTAATGCTCAAAATAGAAACAACCATAATTGATATAGAGAATAGTGTCCACTTGGGATGCTTCACTATTTCTTACATCAATTTTACATGTAAAAATGTGACTAGAACATGAAGAATCAAATAGAATGTAAGTGAGATGATTCCACCATGCTTCCAACTCTGAACTCTCTGGAAAAATACAGCAAACAAACAATAAATGTGAGTGATCAACTTTTTCTTGCATGTCTTCTCCTCCTTTGTCCTTTGCTGCCTTGTATCCACCATGATACTCCATGAATGAGCCTCCATCTTCATCTTGCCATAAGATGCCATCATCACTTGATGACTTGGCCATGAATGAGTGACATAATGAGCTTCCAATAGCTTCATTTCCATCAGCAAAATCAGCCAAGAATGCTTGTACAAATCCAACATCAAAACAATGCTCACCAATGTAGCTAGTTTTACCATATCTTGACAATTTGCACACATCCACTTGAAATTGCTCAAACATGAGATAGAACAAGTAAAGTAAACTTGAACAACACTTCCTTGTTGCTCCTTTGACCTTAATTGAGTCTTCAATATGCTTTAAAAACAGATCCATAACACCTTTGCCAATTACCTCTCCTTTGATGCTCTTGACTAGCTCCAAATTGCCAACTTCCCTTTTGACTAGTTGAAGCCCTTTGAGATCAACCTCTTGATATTCAACTTGACCATCAAAGTCATTGATCAAAATTTGTTTTCCAGATCCATTACTTGATTTTACAGCAAGATAACATCCATCCACTTGCATAGCTCCATGTACACAAGAAGATCCTCCAAAAGATGTTCCACTCTTCGTAAGAGATCGATACTCAAGATCCATTGGTTGGATCCACTCCTCTTCTTTCCTTGCTTGATCTACACTTGTAGGCTCATCCAAAGAGGTTAGGAAAGCAATATAATTTCCAGAAACTACTTGCTTACCCTTTTGATCATATGTGAGCCTTGAAGGTACTTGTCTTTCTCTTGATGTTCTCCTTGGCTTTTGACTTGATGAAGGTCCATCATCACCACCATCCAAAGTAGGATCCTTCTCATCAACATCAAGAATGTTAGATCCATCTACTTTACCATCAATCATGCTTGAAGACACCTTTGGAATTTTCCCCTCATTAAAAATGACATCTCTACCAGCAATCACTTTGTTAGTAGAAGGAATGTAAACCTTGTAGGCCTTACTCACCTCACTATATCCAACAAAAATACCTCTTCTTGAAGATGGATCCTCCTTGGTCCTATCATGAAGAGTAATGTTGACATATCATGTGTTTCCAAAGGTTCTTAGAAAGTTGACACTCGGCCTCCTCTTGAATAGCATCTCAAAAGGTGTCCTTCCATCCAAAATAGCACTCGGCCACCTATTGCACAAGAAATTGGCACACAACAAAGCTTGATCCCAAAATGGTTTGTCAAGATTAGCACTTAACCTCATAGCTTTAGCACTTTCACATAAAGTCCTATTCTTCCTTTCAGCCACTCCATTTTGTTGTGGGGTCCTTGATGTTGTATACTCCCTCTTGATCCCATGCTCATCACAAAAGGCCTTGAACTTGTTAGATAGGTGCTCACCACCATTTTCACCTCTCAAGCACTTGATCTTTGTGGAAAAATTGGTTCTCCCTCGCATTCTTGAACTTGACAAAGACATCATACACTTCATTCTTGCTCTTTAGTAGATAGATCCAACAAAATCTACTAAAATCATCAATGAATGTTACATACATCTTAGCTCCACTATTGCTAATTGTAGTAAATGCATGAATATCCGAATGTAAAAGTTGAAAAGGCTTTGTAGATCTAGAAATAGATCTAGTATAAGGTAGTCTATGTGACTTAGACAAAGCACAAGACTCACAAACATGCTTGTCATTACTTAAGGAATTTGGAAGACCAATCACAACCTTCTTCCTTGCCATTACCTCCAATGACTTGAAGTTGAGGTGTCCCATCCTTTTGTGCCAAACCTCTTGAATAGAAATTTGCTCCCTTGCAACACATCCAACTTGGTTAGCAATAACACAAGCATCAAGTTTAAACAACTTCACTTGTCTTTTACCTTTTCCAATCAAGACATCCTTCCTTTTGATCAAACAAGCATCTCCATCAAACTCCACCTTGAGGCCCTTACTTAGCATTTGACTCACATTAAGCAAATTCTTGGTAATAGATGGAATAAACAAGACATCCTCGAAATGAACATTTCTATTTGTAGAGAGAGAAATAGGAATTGTGCCAATCCCTTTGATTGCACACTCACCATCATTGGCCGTGTAAATCACCCTCTTGTCATCTCCATATGCCAACAAAGAAGTGAAGTACTCTTTGTGAAAGGTCATGTGTGAACTTGCTCCACTATCAATCCACCAAGGATTTAGATCTCCATCATTAGCAAGCATACATGAAGACATCACAAAAGCATCATCATTTGCATCTTGCACATCCAAACCATCCTCATCAAGAGTAAGATTACCTTGCTTGTCTCCTTGATCTCTCTTCTTCTTGTAGCACTCACTTGCAAAGTGTCCTTTGATGCCACAATAGAAGCACTTGAGCTTTGATCTATCCTTCTTTTTGCCACTTGAAGAAACATCCACTTGATCTTGCCCTTTAGACCACTTGCTTTTGGTTTTGCCCTTGAATTTGCCCTTTGTGAACATAGCATCCTCTTGAAGTGTCGATGTAGATCCACCTTTTGCTTGAAGCCTATATTCCTCATTGATCAAGATCTCTTGAAGATCCATCAAACTTGGAAAAGTTTTTTTAATAGCAATACTTTGAACAATGTTAGCATGAGCATCCAACAAGCCATTAAGAATCACTTGAATAAGCTCTCCTTCCTTAATGCTTTCATCTATGCAAGCCAACTCATCATTCAATGCTTTCATTCTCAAAACAAAAGTACTTGGACTTTCTTCATTCTTTTGCAAACAAGAAAAGATTTGCCTTCTTAGAGTAAACACTCTAGAAGTAGACTTGGATTCATAAAGCTTCTTCAATGAATTCCAAGCTTCCAAAGATAATGTGCACTTACCAACTTCCTTGAGAAGTTCATTGGTAACATTCATCTTTATCATGTGTAGAGCCTTCTTGGCCCTCTTGTCATACCTCAATTGATCTTTTTGTGTTGTTGGTCTCTCCTCCAAGCCTACAACAATATCCAAAACATCATTCATCTCAAGAGGTGACTCCATCCTTACTTTCCACAATGAATAGTTACTTGAGGTAAGCCTATCATTGGCTTCCAACATGACTCCAATTGAGGTTGCCATGTAGCAATGACCTGATCTTCTCTTTCACCCTGCTTCAATGCACAAAGCACTCCTTTGAACAACAACAAATTCTTTCAAAAGAAATCACCAAGATTTGAAACTATCTCACAAATTCTCTTCTAGCACTTATCCAAGCAAATCAACACATAGAATCATGGAATCTTGATCAACCTATGATCTATCCTCAATCTAATGACTTTTGCCACTTCCTAAGATTGAAACACACTCAAATGAAGTCCAGCAACCTCACTATCTAGAGATCCAATCAAAATTAGGGTTTTGACAAAATCACAAAGAATTGACTATTCCAAATCTACATGCAAATGCTGAAAATTTGATATGCAATCTATAAGCCACCTCTTAGACTGAACCAATGATCCAAAAATTGGCCAAATCCAGTATGTGAATTCAAAAATAGGAATTGAACAAGTATATTGACCTATTTAGTGTTTTGATCTACAAAAGATCCAATCTACAAAAGCAAAAAATCCGATTTTGGTGTAGAATCCTCTCTAGCATGCTCTAGACTTGATATCTTCACCAAATCATTGATAGATCTGATTTCCTCCTTCATAACCTGAAACACAAGCTCTGATACCATGTGAAAGATTTCAGATCCTTAAGATCCAATCTACTTGAATGATCTTTGGTTAGAAAGAGAAATACACTACCAATTTCACCAATGTAGAAAAATCAGCATCTACACACAATTTGAGATGCAAACACTAATAGAACTTGATCAGACTTGAATGAAATGATTATGTACTATTGTTGTCCGTACAAAACCATCAAGCTACTATATTTCACACGTGTGAATCCAAAAATAACAAATATAGATCATTCTACACATAGAATTGCAAGCAATCACCAAGATAGTGCACCAATGGATAGTAGAACCCAAGAGAACCATGTATAAGCATGAATTGAGATAGAGAAGAGAGAAGATGACTCTCTCCACGAGTTACATCCTTTTATAGCAGGTTCAAACCCTATTTGGCCACTTGGCTTTCCCACCAAAATGCTAACCCTACCAATTTTGGGTCTAGATTCAATGTACCCAACTTATTCAAATTGAATCTACTCAAACTCGCATTCTATCTTTCCCACACTTTCAAAAAGTGTTTATTCAAATGAAATTTAGACTAATGAACTTTGAAAAGTCAACCTCTAAGTCTAAAACAAGCCAAATATGGAAATATTGCAAAATGTGATGAAACTAGTTGAATCACATTAATGACAAAGGAATTCATAATGAAAGTGTTTGTCTCTATGTTTACATTGATACTCCGCGGCTCTCCTACTGGAGTGCAGCGAGATGCATAAGCTAGGTGTATGTCATGATGAACAGTGGGCTGGATTTGATATTCTAATCCTAACTCTTTAGCCATTTTTTTAGTCGTCAAGTTTATACTTGATCTTGAATCTATTAATATCTTTTGTATAACAAAATCGCCTATAGTTGCACTAATTTCAGGAACTCCACAGTCCCATATATCTACGCACTCAACTCTATTACTATATGCAGCTGTTAATACTTTCCTAAAGCCATCCCCTTCCTCAGTCCTTGCGGAGTGGACTTCTTTGTCCTCCGAAGTATAACTTGAGGATGATGTCGGTGTTTTGCCTTCATATTTATCTTTTTCCCAGGATACAGTGATCCTTTTATGGCTCTTCCCTTCTGGCCATTTGGTCTCTGAAGGTGATTTTCTTCTTCTTCCAATGGGTTATAAATTAGATTGGTATAGCCAAGGTCTTCCTAATAACACTTTATAGGATGACTCCCTAGTGGTCATAGTATGATAAAGTCCATCAAAAATTTATGGTCACCGATGTACACCGTGACATGAGACAACTCTCCTGTTGGAGTTCTTCGGGTTGCATCTGCTAACCTAACATGTCTAAGTATAGGTGCGATCCGATGATGCATGCCTAACTCGTATGCAGTTTTCTGGGTCATAATATCTACACTAAACCTTGAATCTATGTGTACATTATCTAAAATGCAACCATTGATGGGTTGGCCTTCATCGCCATAATTTACCAATCCTACATCGATTGGTGGAAACTTAGCTTTCTTTCTTTTCTTCTTTTGTAAAAAGTGCTTAATCTCCTTTTTATAATATTGGTTTATCTTCTAATAACTGTAAATGTTATATTTGGCATCCTAGAAGCGAAATCTTCTGCTGTATCATATGAGCAATGTTTAAGTGGCGATGGATCTCTAGGTGATTCAATACTTATGATCGGATCCGCGAATGTCACTTTCTTAACTTTCTTAGTCTCTTCATCAAGAAGTTTCTTAGCCTCTGAACTAATATCCGCTTCATAATACTTTTCATCCGACCGATCAAAAGTTTGGATCTTTATTACGAGCAGTCACAATTATAACACGAGCCCCTTATTCTTGGTGGTGGAGTGGAGTCTGGCGCCCCTCCTCTATGCAGAATAGTGCGTGGTTTTGGTGTTAAATACTTTCAATTAGGAGGAACAGTAGTATATGCTTCCTCCTCGTGGTTAGTGACTGGATAGAGGAATAGTTCGTCCTCTATATAGTTAGTCTATAGATTGGGACAATTAGTTTTAGAGTGTCCTTCTTTTTCACAAGCAATACACCAAACATTAGCGTTAGATGTAGCTTTCTTACGCTTAGCCTTTACGTCAGACATCTGGACTTTCAAGTCCCTCATCTCTTTCGCTAAGAGTTCTACACTCTTCCTTAAAGGATCCATCTTTTCAAACTTCTCATTCCTCCTTTTCCTATCTGAATTTTTACTTTTTGATTTTCTAAAGGTGGATTAGTCTTCTGATGAAGACGAATATGATGAGTAATCAGAAGACTACTCTTCACGCGCGGAATCAGATTCTGATTCAGACTCAGTGGATGATTCTAATTCTTCTATTTGTTTCTATTTATGTTTCTTACTACTCTTCTTGTCATTCCTCTTCCTCCTAGAAATTTGGGAGGTTTCATAATTTTTAGCAGACGCTATGACATCTTCTAGTGAAGATATCAATCCCTGACGATAGTATCGGTCCTTTTTCTTGGAAATCCATCCAGGAACCATTAATTTTGCAAAGGTACAGGAAAATGTGCCCTTAATTTCCCTATCAGGTTCTTAACTCTACGAGTATATTTCCTAAGTGACTCCTTCGGCTTTTTCTCTACAGAATTCAGCCGTGCTAATAATCTAGCCCCCCTCTAAATTGTTTAGGGAATGCCACCTTCAACACATTCCAAGTGTTAACCGTTTTCAGCACTAACTGGCTACACCAGATCCTTGCATAGCTTATGCAAAAGACCTGGTAGTATCCTAACTTTTTTCTCGTCTGTATGCTCTTTGTTAGCTATACTTGAACTGAAACAAATTACTGTCCTCATCCTCAGATGATGATCCCTTAAAGAAATCATATCTAATTTTGGTAGATGTGGGTGGCACTGGGTTTGCCATGTCATCTGGTGGTGGGTTAGGTGTTGGATCTGGTGGATCAGGATCTGACTCGGAACTATGTTCAGAGGTTTCTTGGAATATGGGCCACAACAAGTAAGTTGCATGATGCAAAATGCATTCGTTTCATTATTGTAGTGTCCTTTTTTTCAAAAGAGTTTATATTCTCATCCATGTGTGTTCATTCTTGTTACTTGTGATTATGCTCCTCTTTTTGTGGACTCTCCACCTTTCAATTAAGACCTAGCATCTACAATTATAAATCCAAGTTTGTAATATCTCCATTTAATTCTACTTCTTCACAAACTTTGTTGACCATCACAAACTTCCTTGACCATAACCACATAGTCATGTATTTTCAATGCAAGTTTTGTCCAAAAAAGTCAAAGCTCATACCATGTTACTACACATTATAGTGTCTTTACAATGCAAGGCCAAGGCTGAAAAAGTCAAAGCTAATATCATGTTACTAGGAAAAATTAGGATTGTGGTATGATGATTCATGACTCATATATGTACTATATATCATATAAGATGTAATCTTGGTGTTTTGTTTCATTCGACTACCCCATGTGAACACCTCAAACCACAAACGTGTCATTAGCCACCCAAACAAATAAGATAAACATGGAATTATCATATATATATTTTTTCTGATAATACTATGTGAATTGACTTCGAAGTCTCCTCTCTCTTTCACACACACCTCTCTCTCTCTCTCTCTCTCTCTCTCTCTCTCTCTCTCTCTCTCTCTCTCTCTCTCTCTCTCTCTCAGGGTGTGTTCAAGAAAGCGGATGAAGTATAGAAATGAAACCGGCATCTTTTTTCAAAAGTAGACATCATGAAAATCTTGAAGGTTCTTTATACAGGGAGATAAACACTTTAATGAGTAATAATCCTTACAAAAGTGACAAGCTCAAAATTTAAAAATGCGGGTTTTTTTTAAGGATAACTCCAAAAAGGTTTCCGAACACTATACTTCAAATTGGGGAGAGAAGACGTGCTTTAAATATAAAGTGGGACCAAAGCCCTCATATAACTTTTTGGTTATGCAAACTTTGGTCTCCCCTCACATAAAATGCACCAATTTTTACAAGTTTTTGTGTTTGAAATTTGAATAGAATAAGAAGAGCATAGAATCAATCAAATCAGCAAGTCAAATAGGTGAGCTCTCTACATGCGACCTATCCTCTCATCCTTAAATAGAAAAAGTATTCATCATGCTGCTGTTATGAGCTGATTGGTGGACGGATTCAGCAGGCCTACACAATGCACAGAATCTTCACACTGCATAGACCTACAACAAATGGATATATATGGGTGGCTTATGATTCTAGAAATTCTGTCATTTTTTCACACTGGAGCTCATTCAGCAAGCTCATGCAGATCTGTCAACGACATGGGCTGCCAAGAGCAGCAATGGTAAGCAGCTTGGTAATGATCGTTGCAGCTGTGCTTTGTGCTGGGGGTTCCCAGCTTGCTGTTGAGGCATCACCGAAGGTAAATATGCTTGTTCATCAACCTGCAGTAAGGTTTCCAAGTTTTCCTACTGAATGCAACACGATTAATCTAGTTATGCGATTCTCAATGGTTGTCCGCGGCCCAGGTTTCTGAATTGTATTGTATTTGAAATGCATCTTTGCATATATTGTAATTTGTATGACAGTGGATAAACCATGGGGGAGGCATATCGAATGATCGGCATGCTGTACGCGAGCACAGAATCAGTCCGAAATCCGTATCAAAACTGCAAAAAAGATGGACATTTGATGCAGGCTATGCCGTCTCAGCAACGCCAGCAATAGCGGATGGATCTTTGTATTTCCCCAACTGGAATGGCAATTTATACGCGGTCAAAGCATCCAATGGTGCCCTTTTGTGGCAAAAGAACTTGACGGTTTTAACAGGAATATCGTACATCGCTACGTTGTCAAGAACAACTCCTAGTGTCACTGACAAACTCTTGCTGGTCTCAATTTTGAGTCCTGCTATGATTGTTGCTGTCAGCAGAAGCGATGGGAGTTTGAAGTGGCAGACTCTGCTGGATCCTCATCCTTTTGCAGTCATAACTATGTCAGGAACTCCATACAAAGGGTATGTACGCAGCGAATCTAGATAAATCCAGAACATCTTTCAGAGCTTTCAGGTCATCATGACCTGCATCTGTCAATCTAGTCAATCTTTGAATTTTCTGTCAAACAAATATTGCCATCGTGGTTCGGTACCCCTGTCACGTCAGTACGAGCATTTGAATTTGGGAGTATGCCATTGTTTTCCTTACAGGCAAACCACAAATTGTGCAGTTCACTGTTCGGTCAAACAAATAAAGCTGTTCTATTTGCCAGAGCAGAACATGGACAGTAGTGTTTCGCCACAAACAATGTACAGCAGCTAGCAGACATAAAATGAGAAATACGAATTTTTAATGAGAATTGATATCCTCAAGATGTGGACTATAGCACGTAACGACGAGACCTGTGTGTATAAACTAATTGGGATTTGTGGTTTACTGTAAAGAACAGCCCTTACGTCCCTAGGACCCAGCTCCATTCATGACAACTGCCGTGAACAGCAATTTTCCGTTGCCTTATTTTAAATCTCAAGCAAATGATTTCAGAATCTGAAATTATTGGGTGCTGTGCCACTTTTGTGGTGATTCAAGCTTCAATCTTTTTTTAAGCTTTCTTCTTTTTTCCTATAAGGCATCAGGCTAGGTGCCAAGTTTTCACGATACTATATATATAAATACATATTCATGTATGTATATATGTGTGTGTGTGTGTTTACATACATAGACGCACATATTTTATGCCCAATATATTTTATACCAAAGTTTCAATGGGCATTCCGAAACAAGTCTTGGGATTTTGACCAGAAACGCCCCTTGAAAGCCATATCAACTCGATTCTAAATGTTTTGATATCGAGGTACACCATTAAACTTTTGGTTGCTCCATAACACTCTCCCCCTTATCATAGCCTTTTGCCATTTGTAGGGTTTATCAAGAAGTCCAAGCCAAGAAGCTGAATGAAGACAGAACCCCTCACAGAGCTGTGATGGTTACAAAGGAAAAATGATGGTGCAAAGCTTGAGTAGATCGGCTTCACAAGTGGGGATTTCATGAGCTGTGATGGCTACACAGGAAAAATGATGGTGCAAAGATTGAATAGATCTGCTTCACGAGTGGGGATTTGATGAAAAGGACTCGGCTGAGGGAAAGATTTGATTGATCAAAGGCATTTGCAAAGCGCTGCTAAAGTTCTAAAGAAAAGCACCTTTCTACTAATTAGAAGTCAATCTGATGCTCATACATGGAGAGCAAAATTATCAATAGGACAATTCTACATGCAACAATTACAATTTTTTTTTTTGGAATCAAACCTGTCAAACAAATCGGGAAGCATCTCTCTCTATCTCATAGACTCTAATAAAGCATATATATATATATATATATATACACTATACTATATATTTATATATATATATATAGTATACCGTATATATATATTTTTATATATAAGTAAAAAAAAATTTAAATACTGTACAGATCTGCTTCTGTACAAGTACTTTTGCAACTATGTTTCAAACCTGAAACTTTAGTGCACATCAGCTGTACAGCGAGAATACATTTTCTAAAGTGTAAGACTCAAATCTCAATTACTGCAGGTATTTTTATGTCGGAGTTTCGTCGTTTGAAGAAGTGGTTAATGCTTCGGAGTGCTGCACATTCCAAGGGAGCTTCCACAAACTAAGAATCTCTGATGGAAGAAAGATCTGGAAAACTGGAATGCTGCCTGACAATGGCGGAGATAAAGCAGGCTACTCTGGGGCTGCAATCTGGGGAAGTAGCCCCGCCATAGATGAGCACAGAAAACTTGTCTACATCGCCACAGGAAACAACTACCGAGTCCCAGACAATGTTTCCTCCTGTGAAGAGGAACAAAGAAACAGAAGCAGGCCAATCATTCCTGATCCATGTATCAGTCCAGACAACCATGCAGAGTCAATGCTTGCATTAGAGCTAGGCAATGGAGCGATAAGGTGGGCGGCTGCTCTCGGAGGATTTGATGCTTTCACGGTTACATGCCTCAACAATCCGTCACTTCCAAACTGTCCACCAAACATAGGCCCCGACTATGACTTTGGAGAAGCACCTATGCTCCTGACTATTCCATCGAAGGCTTTAAATAGTACTGCGACAAAAAACTGTGATTTGGTGGTGGCAGGCCAGAAGAGTGGTGTGATCTGGGCTTTGGATCGTACAACGGGAAAGATTATTTGGGCTACGGTTAGTTACAACGCACTTCATCTATCATGATTTTTTAATACAGTAGAAACTTGCAGTCTGTCAGAGTATGACAATCCCGGCAAATCTTGCTTTCATGCAGGTTGCAGGTCCAGGAGGTTATTTAGGAGGAGCAACCTGGGGATCAGCGACGGATGGAAAGAGAGTATACACAAATATAGCCAACAGTAACCATCTGAATTTTACTCTTGTTCCTTCGAATGCCACAACCATAGCAGGTGGGTGGGTGGCAATGCATGCATCAACTGGAAAGGTGTTGTGGTCTACAGCCAGCCCAGATGGAATGAGCCCAGCCTTTGGGCCTGTAACAATTGCTAACAATGTGCTGTTTGCGGGTTTAAATAATTCACAAGGAACTGTATATGCATTTCATGCAAAGACAGGGAAGGTGTTATGGAATGCAAGCACAGGAGCAGCACTTGAAGGTGGCTTCTCGGTTGCAAATGGTTGTGCTTTTGTTGGCTCAGGATACACAACGACTCCTGCAAGATTAGTGTTTGCTTTCTGCTTACCTCATGAAAACCACCGAGATCGTGCCTATTCAGATCAGGACGAAGAAGTAGGCTGATCAATTTTTTTCTTAAGGCAAATGTTTTCCTGAAATTCTTGGAGCTAAAGGGCTCATAGAAACTTATTTTGATAGTAAGATTCTCTTACCAGTCTGACACATAGAATAAAAATTATTGTAGCTCTGGATTCACAACCATAATGGTGGACAATAAGCTTTTAGAAACAAAATTCAGTCATCATCTCATGCCATTGATGACATTTTGTGATGAGAGTTTAGTGGCTTTAATCAAGAAGTGAACACTTTCTTTTTAGTGTCAATCTGGGAAATTGGGACACATTTCCTAGATTGATTGTCTAGGAAGTGATCACCATTTATCTTTTCCTAGTTACATTCATTTGGATATATTAAATTACATATGGAAAATACTATTTTTCCCTATATGATTAATCTAGATTTAGTATATAAGAACAAAAATCGTTTTGTATAATATCCTGGAATTTAGATTGACAAACTAGGAAATGCTCATTTTCTTTTCTAGTTTGTGCTTTTTCTTTAATGTTTATGTTTTGAGAAAGTAAAAGAATTTTCTTATAGTCCTAGGTAACAATTTGTGAAATTTTTTGTTTTTCAAAATATATATCGACAAGTTGAGTTTTATAATGATTTACAATCATGTAATTCAATTTTATTAGTTCTTTCAATGTTACAAAAAAATCTAATCCAAAACAATATCCAGATATGTAAAAAAAAAATAGCACAAAAATATAATAGGAATTTCAAGACATAATCACACAATATAAGTACTTATGTTTTGTTTGTAATATTAGTAAGGCTTGAAAAGGCTTGTGGAAGAAATTCAAGTACGCTAGTAGCTATTCTTATCTAAAAAGCTTAAATGAATTCGTGAACAAAAAAATTATACAAAATTTCACAACAAAATAAAACCAAAATTGTTTGAACTTGACAAATTAAAAAGAAAAAGATCTATTATCACATGATAAATGTTCAAAGAATTAGAATAATGATTCATAGAATATTTATATGAAAATTGCTTAAGCTATATGTTTATTACATCATTTGAAAATTAATGTTCCTCCAAATCATCTACTCAATATTGTATGTAAATTGAGATATTTCATTTGAATGGTTTCTTGATCATGTTCGTCAAAGTCTATCATTATGTATTTGCAAAAACATGACAAATTCATCAACATTTTTTTTTGGTATACATAGTTACACAACTAGTAGGTTATACACAATCTAACAACGCCATTTATGTAGACAGAATGATTACAGCCAATTTCACCGCTTATTAGCAATCAATGACAAGGACCGGATGGATGCCAGCTGATCACCAGCCAACTGGCAATCGCAATTCACGAGCTAATTTCTTAGTATAAATAGATGTTCATATTCATACAGTTTTATGATTTTAAGATTATCAGAAGCATTTGAATAGTTAGCTCTCTCTCTCTCTCTCAAGCCTGTGAGCTTGAACACTCCTGAGCATTCTAGCTCACTTCTTATAGTTGTTTTTTAGAGATTGCTATTGCGCTACTGCTTATCAGCATTGCGCTTAATTCAGACTTTCATTTTAGCCGCTCAGAGATAGCATAGAGTACGCGGCTTCGATCCACAACTTATTGTACTCACTCACTTCTGTTACGGTTTTCATACTGAATCAATACTATCCTTCATTGTGTTCAGTTTTCATCTCAGAATGTATGCGTTTCTGTATTTCTTCGTGACTAATTCGCAAACAATTCGCGACTAATTATTTGTCTGATAATTTTCGATGCTTAATTGTTTGGCTACATAATCACTGTAGTACTGGCAATTTCAAAGTTAGTTACCATAAGTTCAAACGTGATTCTATCACTATTGTTTTGTTTGAAATTGATAGGCGTAGTCATGCATTGTGAAAAAGGAAGATCGTTTATTCCACCATGCACAAAAAGTTTTCTTTCTAGACACTCGAATTATTTTTATTCATTTTTTTTTTCAAGTTCATTTTCTTTTCGAGCTCGTTTTCTTTTCGAGCTAAACTTATCTTCTGCACACCACTTTCCAACATGGTATCAGAGCAATTTTCACTACTTCTTTATCTGATTCCAACATGATATCAGAGCGAAAGCTCTAATACTTAATAT
Organism: Diphasiastrum complanatum; assembly: GCA_029204225.1. NCBI lineage: Eukaryota > Viridiplantae > Streptophyta > Lycopodiopsida > Lycopodiales > Lycopodiaceae > Diphasiastrum > Diphasiastrum complanatum. The sequence continues at coordinate 80,310,004 of CM055094.1, forward strand.
CTTTCGCGATATCAAATTGATATCATACTCTTCAGTTCTTTTCAACCTTTCAGTATCAGAGAATTAATTTCCTATTGTTGGCATTACCACATCTTAGCGTCATCGATACAAACGACAGACTAAGTTCTAGATGGAGTCTTAAAGTAAAGTCGGTCTTATCGCAGACAAGCTAAATGGATCCAATTATCATTTGTGAAAATTTAAAATGAAGACCTTGCTAATCGCCAGTGACTTATGGAATGTTGTTAAAGGTATAGAAGTAAAACTTGAAGACAACAACTCAAAGTGAAAATCGAAAGACGGTAAAGCCTTCGCACTTATTATCGTCAATATATCAGATACACAAATTGGACACATAGCTGAAGCTAGAACGTCAAAAGACGTATGGGACATTTTGAACTCACTATATGACGTGAGGGATGTAACTATTAAGTTACATCTATGAAGGAAATTCTTCACTTTCAAAATGTCTACTGGTGATTCTCTTCAACTCGTTTATTCAGAAATTGGTTTCGAGGTCGAACATCGTAGCGACGTCAGTACCAATTGTTGCTGGACGTCAGAAAAAGGTCACTTTCTCGTCGCTAGATTAAGTATCGCGAAGCATCAAATATGTTAAGTTCCATGGCGACGATTAAGATGTCGCAAAGTGATGTTTGTTTGCGACAATTAGAAAGTGATAGATCTATTGCTATAAAAATCGTGGAGCGACGTTAAATTTTACCAAATAAACGTCACAAACTTTCGTCACTATAAACATTTTTTGTAGTACTGGTAGTGAAGTCAAGGCAAACTCCACAAGATGATCAGGTATTGTAACTAGTTAGCCAAGAACAAGCAAAAAGGTTGGAAGAGGATTCCAAAGAAGGCCAAGGATGATGAGGACGAGGGAGAGTCATCATTGAAGCAGAAAAAGATGAAGAAGGGCAAATAAATTGACTTGGATCATTTTAAGGGGGCCTTTTTCGATTTCTTGGTTAAGATATGTAAGTAAAGTATTCGCACATGTGTTAAAGTTTTCGCTAGGAATCTATGCAAATACTTACCACGATGAAATATGCAAAAATAGCCATTTTTGCTCTATATCTTACCTTTGGTGATAACATAGAGTCTCATTTTGAGTTATTCCAATGAGATTTGATCCTGGTTTGACATGTTTGGCATTGTTGACATGCCACTGTCATTTGCCTCACTAGAGTCTCTTGTTCTCATATTACCACTTGAGGGTGGCAGTACCTAGACATGCCTCTTCATCGGCGGTCTCAAGATTTGAAGGCAATGGAATGATCCCCACCGGTCAGTAGTAACTCAACATACAAAACTTTCACTCTGAAAACTCAACGTTTGTTAGCTTGAGATTATGACAGGCATTTGCTCCTTGCCATCTAAACGCTCTTAACATACCATTGAACTCCTTACAGAAAAAGCAGTCATCTCAGGCAAACTTGTTACAAACCAAGCGCTCTCTATGTCGAGAATTTGTGTGAAAAACGTACTCGTCCACTGATAAAAGTTATCGAGTTTGATCAGGAGAGATCCAAAATGTGGTGGGCGAGTAGATTATGTCACTAGTTTGGACAGATTTAGGATTTTTTTTGTTTTTAATGTCATACCATTTGGCTGGGCGTGAAGTTTAAGACTCCAAGCCCATTGAGCGGCTAGTTGGCAACGCAAAAGATTCTTTTTTGTTTCTTTTGTTTCCTTTCGTTTCTTTTTGTTTTGCGTTGCTTTGCGATTTTTGTGGTCCTGGAGGCATGTTTGATTTTTGCGAATGGTTCGTGAATCGTTCGTCACTCGTTCGTCCTAGAGACATGTTGACTTTCGCAAATTGTTTAATCTTCGCGAATCGTTCGACCTTCGAGTCACGTTGACTTTCGCGTCACGGCAAAGTTGCAGGAGTTCACCATTTCTGGCAACTCTTGACTCTCATCAATCTCCATGAAAATCAATAAGTCCTGGCCAATGATAAAATCAATCAAGTTGATTGATGTGGAAGATGAGTGTATATCATTACAATTCCATACTCCAATATGGAGATGGTGTGGATGGGACCTTGAGGTACTCCCGAACCTGGGGACCCAAATCCCTAGCACTAAGAGTTGCTAGGAGTGCTATCAATAAAGTGCATCCATCCATCCTTATATATAGCCCATCTGCCAAATTCTCGGGCCTCCTAGAAGGCCTAATGCCTCTACTCAACCTGGATATAGGTGAGGTAATCATCAATATAGATAGTGGTACCACATAGCTTAGCTTTGCAATGCAAAGCCTCTCTACAACTCTCCGAGGAAGTAAAACGGATAATCAATGTGGTTACATCTCTAGTAGTCCCCATGCAGCATCTAGTCCATTTGTCATGTGGCCTAATATGGTGTCGATGAAGCATTTGGCTTCAGCCTTGGCATTCTGTGTATCCAGGATCTCGCAATCCCTAATGTCGTGGGGTTTTTTGCCTTTGAATTTTTCTTCCAAAATGGTAGCTGAAATGACTGATGATATGGGAGTGCTTGTTTGGTACCTTTCTTCAATACAAATGCCCAAGAAAGGGCCTTTTGTGTTCCAATAATGTATCATCGTGGTAGTGGATTCTGAAGCTGCAACCTACTTGGTGTCGAGTGAATGCGCTAGTGATCGAGAGATTTTAACCTTATCAATCTACCAAGAGGAGAAAACTTTTGTCGATTTAGAAGGTGTGTATGGAATATTCATTGTAGGTGGTGATTCTTAAAGAGAAGAGGAGCTAGCATCAAAGGCCGAGGAGATACGAATAGGAAGGAGCCCACAACAACGATAATGGAAGAAGCAATGAAGGATCAATAAAATTAGAGCAAGGAGGGTGATCAAACAGAGCAGCTAGGGGAGCAGGGAGCGCTACTGCTACTTCCTGTGTGGCTGCCACCTAAGCCAGCATAGATTGTGGGGATTGGGACTCTTCCATCATGGAGGCATAGAGAGAGAGAGAAGCAAGTTTAGAAGGATCAATAAAAGTAGAGCAAGGAGGGTGATCAGACGGAGTAGTAGCTAGGGGAGCAGGCAACGCTACTACTACTGCCTCTGTGACTGCCACCTAAGCCAACATAGATCGTGGGGATTGGGACTCTTCCGCCATGGAGGGATGGAGAGAGAGAGAGAGAGAGAGAGAGAGAGAGAGAGAGAGAGAGAGAGAGAGAGAGAGAGAGAGAGAGAGAGAGAGAGAGAGAGAGAGAGAGAGAGAGAGAGAGAGAGAGAGAGAGAGAGAGAGAGAATGTCAACAATGATATACACAACAAGTTTAGTCACTTCTCATTGGTCCATGTTTTCCCTAAAACATATTTGATGGGCATTTGAAATGCGTTGAAGTGAGGTTGAAAGGCAGATTGATCATGTGCAATGGATCGAGAGAGAGACTTCTAGAAAGAATTAGAGAGAGAGAGAGAGAGACCGACCGTGAGCAATGAATCAAGTTGAGAGAGATAGAGAGAAAGTATGTGGAAGTAAGCCTCCTATGCATCTGCTTCGCCTGAGAGGATTCCCAATTGCAGGTTGCAAGTAGGAGAGCGTCTGCTTCGTGACACTCAAAGAGATTTTGACAGTAGTGGATTGATTTAGGCAAGAGAAGCTCTGGCTATGGTGTGACAGAATCTGCAACCAAGTATTTTTCCTTCACCTTCTTGCCCTGACTAATTAATCAATCATTCTTTTTTATCTTCTTTATCGTGTCTTGGATCGTCTGCACTTTCAGCTTCCTTCCTACTACCATTAGATTGCGTGTGCTCCTTCCTCTCTCAATAAGCCTATCCTAAAACCTCGAGCCCCTTCTTCACTCTTTTCTTTTGCTGGTTTGTCACATTTCCTCAAGATGAAACCAGGACTTCGTCCAAGGGCATAAGATGAACTCCGTGATTCGTGTTCAAACTAGATTTGCGTGCTTCGGGAGGAGCAAGGAGAGAGGGGGGGGGGGGGGGGGGGGTTCGTTTCTTTCAAAGAATAGATTCATGCATGGGATTTAGTAGGAACCATGACACCTATGTGGGAGTTCACACGCTTCTCTTTCTTTCTTTCTTTCCAGGATAGGCCATTGCCATAGCAGTCGCTTGAAGCCGATTGATTGATTGAACATAGCAAAAAACATTTATTTAAAGCATCACATGCACTAATTGGATGGATGAGGGAGCTTATTAGAGCAAAAATTTGAAATGCTTCACATGTGTAGAATCCCAAAGGCTTTATAATTTTTTTGGGGCAATCCTTGCTTTGATATTTTGCAACGTGGAAATTCAAATTTTTACTAAAGCAAGAGTTGCTTTTTGTTAATAGGTTGAAGTTGGAAATAGAGATACATATTGGGTTAGGATTAGGGATACAATTTTAGTGTTTTGGGCACGCGCGCGCACACACACACAACATCAACATCCTTTTCATATCAAAATCAAAGGCAATTAATGTCACATAGGACTTAGTAAAAGCGTGGAGCAAGAGCTCAAATAGAAGAACGTTTCAAAAAATTGCTCTCAATTTTCTAGTGATGGACTTCTTGTGATCTCACCATCCAATACTACAAAGGGTCATTACTTTTAGTTCAAGTCTTTGCCCACCCTGTCTAATTTTTTGGAGTGAAACTACAATTGAATTGTCTTATTGTGCCTTTCCATACATGTTCATTTCTTAGTTCTTCCATCAAGAGAATGTCTTCCACATACACCATACACCAATGACATGTTTTACCATTAATAACAAAAATCAAAATACACTACTAGTTGCATCATTGCAAAGCCTCTTGCATTGGCTATGTTCAACGTCACAAAGAGTCGGAGTTTGTTATGGCTATATTACCCATGTACACCTAATTGGAGTTGAAAACATTCACTCTACAAGTTTGCCTATAGTTCCATTGTGCTTAATATTTTTCTACTCGTGCATGTATAAGTATCTCCATTCTCAAATTTGTGCACAAGCAAAGTCCAAATGTTGAGTTGAGAAAATGGTCCTTTAACCAAATGGCACATATTGTGTACATTCAAGCAAATTTTTTAAGAACAAACTAACATAGTGATGTTTCAAGCGCTTTTATTGCTTTTATAAGATCTATATATTTCTTGAAAGATTTAGTCATTAGATACTCATCTCTTAAATAAGAGTAGGATGAAGAGATACATGCAACTTGGAGCATATGGTAGAACTACTAATAAAAGTCCACCCATGTAATAGACCATTGCTTGCACTAATTGTAATTGGTGGTGGTTGATACATCTTAAGATAGACAGGCATGCATACATTAAGGTTGTAAGCTATAGGCTTAGTGCAAGCCATCATAGTCATACGCTATGGATTGAATGAGACAATTTCCATGCCCATTTGAGATGATCCAATCTAATATAGGGAGGTGTGCTCATGTCACATGATAATCTTTAGTTGACCTAAACTTGGGAGTGACTTGAGCACACTCTCAATTGTCCCACATCTAATGCAAGAGGTGGACCACGAGCTTAATCACACAAACAAAGCAGTGCATTAAGCTTCAGCTGAAAATGTGTGAGGAGTTTGTGTTTAGCGATACAATTGTTATTTGGCATGCCTTGGTACAAATTGAGGCCATTGAGGCCAACCTTAATGTGTAACTTTTCCACCTAGAGAAGCCACCTAAGCGAATGAGAAAATATGACGTTTTGGCCATGTTACATCAGCACAGGAGCAGGATTCTAGGAGACAGAGAAAGTCACTTAGGATGAAGAGTAGAATGTTAGAAAAAGGGAGAAAAATAATATTGGATGAGGAAGCTGAGTTTGAGAAGGAACAAAAAGGAGGTGATTTTCAAGGAGGACCATATTTTGAAACAAGGTGAGATGTAGCCACTAGAGTACACAGGTAGAAGAGGGCCAACCTATTTTGTTTTGTACATAAAATGAATCATTTCAACACAAATTTACAATTAGAATGATTGAAGTCAGCAATTGAGTTGAATAATGTTGGGCTACACAAAAGTGGATGTCAACCATAGGCAACTACTGGAGCATAACCAAGTCAAAAGCATACTCAATTTATCTACTGTCAATTTGACATATAAGCTTGGACTACCCCTTAAGAATGCAATCAAATGTTCCCATCAGATTGATGGGTAGAGCTGGTAAAAGACACTCAATTATATGGTCCAAATGTCATTCTCGGCACAACCTAGGCAGCTTTGAATTTTCAAATGTATTTCTACACAACTTGGCCTCCCAAGTTCAAAGTTTTTATTATTAACACAATGGTATGGTAATAACTTATCAATCATGGAATTGCAGTATCATAATTTACTTTGTATGGCACAAAAGCTTTATACTAGATTGTAGTCAATGTCTCGTACTTTAAAACTAGGGAGTAATGTCCTCTGATGTATTTTAATTATCTGCTTAAGATTTTGATAGTATGTGAGAAATTCTGTCGAAATCCCTTAATATTTTTCAAGCATTACTTTTCAACATTCAACATAAGAGACTTCATAGTGTCAAACACATGTCTAATGAAGTTTAAAGAAAAACCAGGACAATTGTCCTAAAAAAGAAGCTACGTACCGTTGTGTGAAGCATCTTAACTCAGAGAAAATGAGACCAGAGGCACTTATAGTTTGCCAATTAAGAATGATTCCTCATCTGTATATTACAAAGTCAATCACACATTCCACGTGGAGCTAAAAACACTCACGACAAACCTCTATGATTCTTATCTCTGAGATTGATATAGTAAGAAAGGTGATGAACTGTGTCAACAAGCAGCGAGGTCTTAAACATGTGAAAGCCAGACCACATACAGCGACGTAAATGTCGACTGAAACTTGCTATTCAACAGCATTTACAAACCAATGGTAGATGCAGCAAACCACTGCTTAAGTGGTTAGTGCAACTCAACCATGCTTTGAAGTTAAGCCTATGTTGTCAAAACAGGCAGCAAAATGGGAAGCCTCAACTTTTCTGCCATGAAAGAATTGTCTTGTATATCGTTCTACATGTCATCCAAAGGAAATGGTGGAAGATATGGGGATTAAAGACATCCAGCATCCCTTGACTATTTGAATTCAATCATCTTCGATTATACTAAACCACCAGCTTCTTCAATCAAACTCCGGACATACCTCCGCACAATGTCATCCCCTCTGGGGCCACGCTTTTTGTGACACTGAAAGCAATTTGTCCTGTCACATATTAAACAAAACTGTGCAATGAGTCGTACTTGTAGAGGTGAAGTAATCTATGCATTCAAAGATGCTGCCTGAATTTTTCTCAAGAGATTCAGAATAGAAATCTGTAAATATGCTATTAGATGAAGAAATCTAACCTTCGAGGAAAATTCACATTTAAGCACTCATCACATTCCCAGTTACCAAAAACACCAGGTTCTGGTTTGATGCTACCTCCCATAGAAGAGGCTGAGACAGCTGCAGGATCTCCGAATTCCTGACATTTTTGCAGGTTTGCATATGACAACAAAACAACCTAACCATCATTGCTAAAACGAGGTACTTTGTTTTAATAGCAAGCCAGAACCAGATTAATATTGATTGCAGAAATGTCATGCATGCTCAAGCTTCCCCAGATTTGAGCTAACCGAAAGAACGGATATCTCACCCTCAAAAAGTCACTAGGACGATCCTTGTAATCCTCATATCTTAAATGTGGTCGGAATGGGATCGTTCTAGGTGCTATATTGCCATTTAGACGAGGCAAGTGCCCTCCCCTTGAATACTCTAGTCCTGTCACAAAAGATAAACACTCAAAGATGAACTTTCAAAATTGTAAAGAGCAAACATTGGACCAGGAATAGTGCTTTCACAACTAAAGGTTTGGTGGAAAATGTGCCGATCGTCATATGCATGATTGAGATTATGCTCTAGTCACAACAATGGTATGGAGCTATGGAGATAGGTCGCATGTTAACTTGCAACCATGAATAGTTTTGAACTCAAAACATGATGGCTCAAGAAAAAATACCATTCATTCCTGATAAAGGGCTTGGAGATGAAACCCCTCCGTTGATCTGCATAATTGGTGATAGCCCACCATCTCCATTTTGCAGGCGAGCTTTCATTGTTTGAAGCCATAATGCCGCAGAGGCTAAGCATTCACCGGCATCTCTAAGAGGGTCAGGAGAAGCCGCAAAGGTAGCCACGAGCTGCTCAGCAATGCGTTTTCCTTCCTTGGCAGCACTGCACAAGCCTTTAGAATCAGCTTCTTGCTTATGGAAAGCAAAAACTTGCAGACTGTCTCACTAGCTGTTCACAAAAGTGACATACATTACTACCCAAATGGTGTGTGAACTGCATAAAAGTGACTCGGTAAGGGAAATGGCAACTCGTTTGGCTTGATTAACTGTGAGGTATTTGATCCACATCATTTGCAGTGAAAAGATTTCCTACTTCAACAACCATGATTGGAATCATTCACTGCACTTAAAGATGGCCACACTTCCATCTAATGCTTGGAATCAGGATATCATGTTGCTTGTGTGCAAACAGCTTGATTATTGTAAGGAAAAGGTCACATAAGTAAAGATAAGTGAAGGGGCATGCTCTCTATGTAGTGGGGAACTTAAATTTTGGCCATTCCGCACTCAGCTGCTATGCCATGGTTAAAGGTTAATCATCTTTGGAGACTTGGAAGAAGCAATCCTTTCAGCTGCAGACTATGCTAAAGGTGAAGCCATTTCAGTGACCCGGCTGTAGCACGTAAATACACATGAGACTCAAACAAATGGTCCACAAGACAGACAACTCAAACGTGGTCTATTTTTCAGTACTACAAACCTTAGCTCCATCGCATGACTAGCCGGCTTCAGCAGGGAAAGCTGAACCCCATATTTTCAACCATCACTGGTCCTTTCGTTTTGACAAACGATTAGAGTAATACATTACTTACTCTCGGTATGCAGATGCCTCTCAAACTTTCTTTGATCATTATTATATTATTATATATTATAAACAACATAATAATTTAAGTGCGTTCCGGACGTTCCGAAACAGGACACCCCCCCCCCCCCCCCGGGAGGAACGTGTCCCGGGGCATGTGTGTGTGTGTGTGTGTGTGTGTGTGTGTGTGTGTGTGTGTGTGTGTGTGTGTGTATCATGGTTGTAGCGGATCACGATCCACTGCAAAATGTCCCGAAATGTCTGTTCGGGAGCACCAGCGATCCACGACCCAGATCATTTTTTTGGAAGTTAGTGTATGCATGTACGCTTTAAAGTGGTGTACCAAAGATGCATGCCAACAAGATTGGGATTAGAGCTAGTATTAAGCTAGCAACATGAATTTGAATTCAAGATTTCGTTATGATTTTACTTATGAACCAATTCATTTGGCTTGGTAGGACTAACCTTTTGTGTTTAAGTGTGCAGATATTTTAAGAAATGTCTCACAATGAAGTGGTTTTAAGAAACCTCAACAATTGGTGACGCATGAATTGGTTTCATCAAGAACTGAGTTGCAACACATGATTTGGTTCTAAAGGAACTGCAAGAAAAGAATTGGAATCCATATGAAATGATCGGAATATCTAGGGATTGATCACCCCTACATCTTCTATCACCATGTAGATTATTAAGACAACGGGTTGGCAACCTCGATATCCCTTGCGAGAGATGACACTTACGTATTATGTAAGGACAAGAAGATGGCTCATAATTCAGTTGACATCCTTCTTGACCAATACCTAATCCTTATCCAAAGATGATCCCATGTATATTCAATCATAACAAAGCCATTACACTACATTATGCACCCAGCATTCAACGATTTTGGATGAGGGTGAGGTCATGCACACCTCTCTCTCTCTCTCTCTCTCTCTCTCTCTCTCTCTCTCTCTCTCTCTCCACATGCACTTTGAAGGACAGGTGGCTTATATTGTTTGTTATCATAGGCTGCTTTGCAATAAAGATGAGTTATTGTCAGATTATTTCTCCTTTCCCACATCGAATATATTTCTCCTTTCCTACATCAAGAAGTTTTAGTTGCAAAAACTGCTCATCGAATATAATCGTGACTAGAAAATTGTTCTTTGTTTGTTTCAAAGAGAAATGACGACCTGTTCAATACGACAAACAACTTTGTAGACTTGTTTGTCGTCATCTGAGGCTCAAGAGCTATTTTTGGGTTAAACACAATAATTCATAATGTACAGAATTATGTAGCAATTTTTTTTACAGGTCATGTCTCTCACTTGGAGAGGGACTCCATATTGATGTGTTTTTTTTCTAGTTTATAATGATATTGTTATCATTTTTATACAAAATGGAAATGGCTTGCAGCCATTTTGAGAGAGAGAGAGAGAGAGAGAGAGAGAGAGGGAGAGGGAGAGATCTATTAATGTCTTTTCATGCCAAAAGGCATATAAGAAGCAAGGCCTAGCCACAAAGGGGCACCTACCCATGATACTACCATAGTTCCTAGTGCACATGCAAGGATACTTGGGCCTTATGGCACTCCATTAGAGCCTTCACGACCATCAGGATAATCAACTCTCTTGTGCTTCACTTATAAATGCAGGTCCTAGTATGAGTGGGGCGAGAGACCCGTCACATCGAGGCAATACGCACACATCTCCTATGTTAGGAATAGGAGACCGTTACACGAAAGCTAAGCCCTATTCGAGCAGCTTGGCAGACATAAAAATCTTTTTCAACTTTTGTCATTTTTATTTCACAACTTCTTTCACATTTGTTGCATCTTCCTAGTATGTTTGTTTGGATTATGAGTTTAATATTGCAAGTGCATCTAACTTATGTTCGATGGAATTTGTTTTGCAGTTACAGTTGCTTCATATTGTCGAACTTGGAAGGGGAAAACACAATTTTCATAATATTGGAGTAGAATTTTATATGTGAAGTTTAGAAGACACGGTTTGCTAAAGAACCAAGGATAACTCTCAATGACTTGATATTGAGCTTAGGGATAGCAATCACAAGCCTTCATTGGTTGGTAACTAACATACAAGTGCTTGCAATTTGCAAAAAAATGCAAATTTCTTTGCATTCTGCTGTCCAGAACATAGATGCAATGGAATGCATTCCGCCTTCCAAAATTAGGGTTTGGGTTTTCTGAAACCCAAAAAACAATTTCTTTTTTATTTTGGCTTAAAAAATTTTGGTCTTATTTAAGATTTCTTTCAGGAAAAAGAGCTTTAAACTACAATAAGAGCAGACAACAGTTTCTATGCGAATTTGCTAGAATTGTTCAAACTGTTAACTTGAAATCTGCATTGTTAGAGTAGCTTGAAGGCAAACGTTTCAGATAGTGCTCCGTTGATTGGCACACACATTCCGAAACGCTCGTTCCAGAATGTAGATGCAGCAGAAGAAACTCCTCTACGTTCCTAAACACAAGCGTTCTGGAACTTGAAACGCATTTTTTTTCGAGAAACTTTATTTTGTTGGAAACAATTTTGTTGGTAGTGGTAATTATGCTTAGAAACATCATAATCAAAAGGACCAATATTTCGGACTAGTACCATTAAGCACCTCGTCACAGTTTTAGTCTGAGCACATTGGCTTTGAAAGGTTACCTTCAAGCACCTTATAATAAAAGTTATACTATGTACGTGCAACACCTCAACACATTCCAATAAGTGAATCTCAGTAGAAATAAGTGTCACATCTTGATCTTTCACCAAAAGTAACAGCCTCATCATTCTTTTTTCCTTTACATATGCGTGGATTAGCTTGGATTGAGAATCACGTGGAGGACCAGTTTACAAAAGGAGGAGATCAACAAGCAAAGGCCTAATCCAATCTCAATTTCGATGTTTTTGACAAGTCTGTTCCATGACGATTGAGAATTGGAAATTTTTTTAATAGTGGTGAAGATGCTTAGAGACATCATAATAAAAAGTACCAATGTTTCAAACTAGTACCTTTAAGCACCTTGTCATAGTTTTAATCTAAGTACATTGGCATTTGAAAAGGTTACCTTCAAGAGAGTTGTAATATCTACGTGCAATGCCTCAACCCGCTACTAAAAAAGTAAATCTCAATGAAAACAAGTGTCTCATCTCGATCTTTCACCAAAAGTAATTGTCTCATCATGCATTTCCTTGACATATATATGTGTGGATTAGCTTGGATCAAGAATTGTTTGCAGGACCAGTGTATAGTCCTTCCATGTCACTAAGCAAAACGAGAAGATCAGCAAGCAAAGGCCTTAATCCAATGTCAATGATGTTTTTGGCAGGAACTGTCACATGCTCATGAACTCTTAGGAGAGATTTTATGGGTTCTAGTAAAACATTATTTATATTATAGTTTAGCTCGTTTGTTTTATAGTTCTCCTAAAAAATTTGAAGGACAAGCAAAAAAATTAAAATAAGAAAAAATAATATTATTATTTTTATTGATTCTGTGTTTCGAAAAACCCTAACCCTAGAACTCAGAAAAAAGTATTCTATTTATGATGTCTGGAACGCAAATGCATATATGCATTCTTGAACACGTTCCAAGATTGCCCCGAAATGCACTTTTTTTTTCAATATAGGTTCAAAATGCAAGTGTTTTTATTGGGACTTTGATGGTAATTTTCGAAAAAAAAAAATGAAGCACAAATAGGACCTTATTTTTGTCATATACTACTATATGCATAGCCGGTGAAATTGTCAGAAAGCCAAAAATATTGCCCTAGTTTATAGGTTTATCACCAAATGTTATGCACACTATACGATTGCCAATGAAATCAGTATCCATGAAGCTTGACCAATATCACACCATTCAGTTGCCAATGAAATTGTGGAAAAGCTTCTAAAATTGCTAGACTATAGGGCCTTTAGATCCCTAGAGATTGTCGGTCCCTAGAAAGCCAATGAAATTAGTCCTTGGACAACCGGAAAGCCAGAAAAATGTGTTCAGAAAAGCCAATGAAATTGTCGGAAAGCCAATGTTTGGAAAAGCCAACAAATTATAGGAATGAAAAAGTACAAGCTTCACGTCGTTCTAGTCACCCTCCAACCTCAAGCCCTCCAACTATCACCATTACGTCCTATATCTAAATGCTACCTTGATTCTCTTCCAAAAAAATTTGTGTCATCTATTTAGCTAGTTGGTTTGATAGTCTTTCTGCACCAATTATTGTTCTTCATCACAGGTCTTTTACAAGTTGCTAATTACATAACTTATTTTATGTAAGCTACTTTTCAAAGACATTCTTAGGGTCCCATAGTTACTCTTGATATGTACTACACGCCCATGAATTGGTTAGTCGCAAAATTTGGCGGAACACGCCAGATGAATTTACGTATTTGACGCAATTTGTTCAATAATTTTTAACTACCGGAGTTTCTGCAAGCTATCCAAACAAAAAAAAACAAAAAGCAACTAAGCAATTCCGCCAATCCAAGAGATTATATCTGCAATGGCTAGGTAATTACAGGCGTTTTCTTAGCTATGCATTACGAAAGTGAGAAAACATTAAGCTTCCTTCATTTCGCATTTCTCATATTGTTTTTCGTGAAGACAGGCACACTTTGTCCAATGCTTTCTCACCGACTTCTTCAGAGAGGTAGGGCGCAAAGCGCAGCAATCCTTGGAGAAAGTAGTCAATTTTGTCACCTGAAATGGAGGGGTCCCACGAATTTCCAGGTTTGACCAGCCAAAATATATTATCCATTTACCAAAGACGGTTGTTATTTTCCCTCCCTTTATTAACGCTATCTCCGTGCCTTTGCTCATTTTGCCAGACATTGCTTAGCTTTATTTTGGTTGTTGACTAGTTAAGTACCAGAACTATGTAAATTGAGAGCTCACTTAAGTTTAGGGGGTTTAATTGTACTTCCTCAGAGTAGACTATCGTGGTTTTCCTCTTTTAGTGGCTATGGTGGCTACTTTCAATAGTTCTGTGTGTATGCTTTGTCAATATGGTATCAGAGCTTCTATGATCCTAGTGGCTGCTCAATGAATTCGACTTGTCACATGCTCTATACTGAGGTAAGGTAGTCCTTCAAAGAAGGTGAAGGCTCTAGAAGAACTTAGAAGCATTCAAGCCAAATAAAAAAATCAGATTTGGACAGTTTGCAAGTTATAGAGTACTGTGTAGGAGATGTATGAACACTCTACGGAGAGCTGATTTGTAGGACAAGATGAACGGCAACATCAAGAATGATTGAAATCGATCGAATGTGGAGATTTTAGTGATCGAAATTTTGGAAAATTAGTGAAAAAGTGAGTCTACAGTTAAAAAACACTTAGGCGAATGCTAGCAAACTTCGTCAACAAGTTGCTAGTAACAATGCTAAGAGCCATCGCTTCAGACGACGCGGAAATTCATTCACTGGAGTGCACAAATCATGTTATCAAAGGTTTGTCAATTTTCTAGCAAATAAAGGCTAATGAAACTAGATACTAGACTTGTGATAGTGAATCCTTTTTATTGGGACCCACCACACTCTAAGGCCGATAGTAGGGCGCCCAAGGGGTCACAAGAATTAGTTGTTTCGGTGCGATGTGGAGAGGAATGAACTATGTTTTAGAGAAACTACTGTTTTGGGAGCTAAATTATACAAAGAATAGTTCTTCCTGAATTCTCAACTAAATAGGGAGGTTAGTGACTCGTCTCTAAGCCAAGAGAAGGGCACCTCAATGCAAGTCCAATATCTAAATAAGATGAACAGCAAGAGAAATTCCAAGTGAGGGTAGCCGCATTTTCCCAGCTCTCTCACTTTCCAATCATGAGCTAGGTTCATGCGCCCAAAGTAAACCTACCTCTAGCGTTGGCAAGCAACGTTGTTGCCTGCTCGATGGCAATGGCGGCAGGGGCATGAGGGGCTCTATCATGGGGCTTTTTTGAGAGTTTTTGTAGGTTTGCTAATTACAACTAACTAGCCATGTACATTTTGTCAGGTAGCGCTGCCAAGCAACGTTGTTGCCTGCTCGATGGCAATGGCGGCAGGGGCATGGGGGGCTCTGTCATGGGGCTTTTTTGAGAGTTTTTGTAGGTTTGCTAATTTACAACTAACTAGCCATGTACATTTTGTGCATTGTAATATGTATGGTGTGACATTAATGTTTTGAGTGACGAAGTAACAATGATCAATTTTTCTAGTCATGTATTGAAGTTGGTCGCTACTAGCTAATGTCACTGATAGATCGTAGTTCAAACTACAGGCAATAGATGGATCAAGAACCCTAAACCACAACACAAATACAAGTATTGTTACGTAAAAAGACACAAGAGCTGGAAAAGTTCGAAGTTCCACGTTCAGATTTCAGTATCGATTAATCACGAGTTATAATCTACGTGTTATCTATTAACACTAAGAAAGCACTTGTTTTTTACATAATGTAAGGGTAGAAATTAAGGGAGAAGAGGGGATAAAAAAACCCTACATGATTCGCCAATTGGAACCTAGAGAAGCCGATTCTTTCCCGATTCAAACACAATTCGAAAAGGCGATTCGAAAGGTACCGTGAAACTTTGCATGCAACGTGAACAGTAAGTGGTAGTTAGGACTGCCACCTACAGCATGCAAACTCACACTGGGCTAGGAGGGGCATTCACTATAAGAGAACGGGTTGGCTAGGTGGAACAGACTAGCTTTGCCTTCTTGTAGCTATGCTCTGCCTAACAATTGAGTACACCTATGAATACAAATCTGAAGCAGCTTTGCATGATGACACTGATGAGATTGATCACTATTTGTATAGGTAACTATTTGGTAGCCTCATTTATCTTACTCATACGCGTGTTGTAATTTAATTTTTTTCTGTTGGTTTGTTAGGTCAATTCATTTTTAAGCCAAGGAAGACTCATTGGCATGCAGTAAAAAAGTGTTAAGATGCGTCAAAAGAACTCTATATTACAACTTATGATTCTGCAAGAATGAAAACCTATTCTGGTTGGATTTTCTAATATTGATTGGGCAGGAGATGTTGATGGTAGAAGATCCACAACAAGATTTGTGTTTAGTGAAAGTACTGCAACTATGTTCTGGAGCAACAAGAAGCAACCCATTGTTGCTTTATCGTCAAGTAACGCTAAGTATCGGACGATGAGTTCTACAACTCTAAGAGAACGATTGTGGTTTTCCTCATTTACTGGTTCCCTCTCATCAACTACATGTGAAAACAGATCATTCCCATGGGCTCTCCGAGGTTGAGAGATTACGTCACTTGCATAACAGAATAGGTTGAGACAAAGGAACATTTTGTCTTTCAAAGTCCTACCTATGATGAAATAAGAGCGAGGTAACACTACCTCTTTCAAGATGAACAAGTCATGCTACTCAATGCTCAAAAATGACAAAGTGTAGAATAGCTTCCAGATTAAAACGAGCTCCTCAAATTACAGTGGTCCTTAGTGCCTCTAATTTGAATTTGGGGACTTATTAACTTTATTTGGGCCTTACAACCATTATTACAATCTCGCTATTATCAAATATAGCGCGGCTGTTCAAGCCAATTTATTAAGTATCCTATTGACTATTTATATTCTAATTTGGCTCCATGACTATATTTAGCACTGCAATTAGTAAGCTCATGGGCTAATTACATGTGGGACATGACAAATCCACATCAAACCCAAAAAAAACACTCAAAATTTCATATTGATTATCAAGATTTTGTTTCATGACTTTTTCCCCTAAGCAGTCAAGTGCAGTAGTAGCTTTAGAGAATAAAGATACTGTAGTTCGAAGCTTCTCAAGAAAACACGGAATTAAAGCATCCAGTGCATGCACATAAATCGTGACAAAGAGACTCAGGAATTTTCCATCCTAGTGAGATCTTGCAATGGCATGAGCAACAGCAGGAGAGCTTTTCTATATTGAGCAATCCAACCACTGGGCTGCAGTCATTTACGATTTAAACAATCATGGTACGAGAACAGTGTGAAATTTTCATTCTCCTTGCAGAAATGTAGACCTACCTCACAGGTGCAGCTCTCAATCACATGAACCCATTTTCAAACACTAATCTACAGGGTAGATACACAAACATATGCAATTTCACTCTTCAGAAGGGTCACCTCTAGGATATCACAATTGTCACCATTAAAGTGGATATGAGATTAAGGACATTAAAACAAGTAAAACAGAAAGAAGTCAAATGTGGATAGCATACCAATCGGAAAAGCATAAAATTCACAAAAACAAAAAGAAGTCTGAATGTGTATCACATATGCAATCGGTATTTACTTAGAAGGAAAAATATGAGAAGCTTGACTGGCTTTACTTAAGACAACTCGATTCGGTTCACTTGAAGACGAACTAAAAATTTTGAGCAATGTCCAAATTTGTTCCGATATCTATGTTGATCCAAAATGTTTCTAAGGATGGACACCCACCACACAGCCCTGTTAAGCGCTATCCACGTGTCAGTCTTAATGGTCTGGACTCTGCTTAAGTGCCAGAACTGCAGATAGAGATCTTATGAAACACGTAAGTGCACAAGCATGCCTTTACACATGCACAGTTTAGTAGTTGTATTATTGTGATTTCTGTTTGTTGTATGTGTGCGTGTGTGTGTGTCACGTGTGTGTGGTTATAGTTTTATGCCCTCTAGATCAAAGGTTTGCTGGCATAGAGCAGACAGCAAACTTACTGCTTCTAGTGAGCTAGTCACATGATCTCAAAGGGGGAAACGCAAATACATTGAATTGCAAAGTTTACTTGTCTGCAACTACTGATTGGCACGACCAACTCATTTGCCTTAGTTTCAGTATTTATATCTCCTTGTAGGCAAAGTCTTGATAACCTTGATACAACTACCAACCTTTGATACCTCAGCATGGTGAATTCAAATCCAAAGTAGTACCTCTCGACCAGGACTATAACCACTATAGAGAAAGCGCAAAATGTACCAAGTACCAGGCATACCTTAGGGTGGAACTGCAGCTAGACAAGCCCCTGCCTTCAACAGCATAATGTAGTGAATATGATGGTAATTGCTCAAATCCTGTGCCCATCCAGGAATCAAGATCATTACCAAGACTTGAACCTGAGGATCTCAACCCGTGTTGTGGACTGTCATGACCATTTTGTGGCATCATACCTCGGTCCAAAACAAACCGCTCTGAGCCCCCAACCTGCTGATGTATTTCAAGGCAAATTGCAGGAAAAATGTGTGGGTTGCAGGCCCAATAAAAAAGTCAGCAATGCAACGCCAAGACATCAAAACACCTTTTGTTGGGAAATATTAAATCGTTTGTTATCAAGCACACAAATTTTACCGTAATAATTATTCACCATTATCTAAATACTAGTTCAAAAGTTATACTGAACTATCCTAAATGAACTCAGAGATCAAGCACCAAGAGAACCTACAGGGCAAGGTGCTGTGACTGGGCCTCCATTCTTACCTATGTGTTGGCATTGAGCCTTCATTCATTAACGATGGTAACCATTATGGTCAGAATTATTTCTTTGATTTGAAGCAAATATAGTCATCACAATCAGGACACGGTTGTGCATAAGAAATCAAAGTAAGCAGCTTTCCACACAACAATAGAATAGATAAGGTATGGAACCCTAGTTTGATATGGAACTCTGAAAATGTAAGGTTTCATCAGAAATTCAGTGGAAAGGTTCAAACTAGTAGCATTCATACCCAACAACCATGTGACAAACAAAGAAAATAAACTGAAAAAGATGGCTATTGATAACCTGTCCTCCACAATGTTATCAGGTAAAGAGACTTACAACTGGAGAGGAATGTGGATCTCTCTGTGTTTTCATTGTTTCCATGTAGGCCCTCACCACAGCATCGCCTACTTGACCACGCCTCTTGCCACATTTATTGCACTGAGTAGATAGAAGATAAAATAGTTCATATTACTTAACCAAAGCATAAGAGTTGATGTATGATATGACGACTTATCCTCAAATAGTATTCCATTGTGCAGTAATAGGTACTTAGCTAAAATGTATTCTTGAAGGCCAAGTATTTACCTCCGTTCTGCGTGGATAGTTCACATTTCCACAGTCTATGTCTTCACAAACCCAGTTTCCATCTTCTAAAGCACGGGGCTGCTTGCTCCTTGGATCCCCGCCATTCATCCGATCACGATGCATTCTAATATCATCATCACAAACGAGAGAAGACATATGAGAACTCAAGTTCAAATTTCGATAAAAGAAAAGCCTCAGATAAAATTTAAAGCATATAATGGGCTAAATAAATTCAAATAAAACCATTGCTACTCTGCAGAGAGCCTTGTAAACTTCAAATTGATGATTGAACAGAAATCTTAAATGGACAGTAATATATAGCTTCCAGTTTGCAGTCCAATACATGCATTACGGAATATCTATGTGATGATTTGTTCCTAACTTGGTACTGGCGCACTTTCCAGGGATGAAAGTAGCTTTTTCTAGCAGAACGAGCATACTTTCAGCATGGAGAATACAATTCTTAACCTGAATACATATTTTTCAGCTTGTTTTCCACATTTTTCTTGGAGACAATGGAGATGGTCTTTTGATGCTATTTAGTACTAGCGTAATTAAGGACAAGGCCAGCTAACACACAGATAAAAATTTAGAGATGCCATTGCCATCAAAAAGGGGCAAACAGATAATAGACCTGCAACAAAGAAGAAGGCAGGGCAGGCATGTGTATCAATGCTTGAGCATACAGTGTGCTTATGATCTGAGCATGCAAACCACCCTTGAGCTGAGCATACAATGCTCACCAAAAACTCAATAGAAGTCAAGAAGAGAGATGTTATCATCAACATATAAAATCATTATTATGAAGCTCTTATAGGTAGCTAACCTAAGCCTAATCCCCTACAGGAATTTCCTATGTTAAGCATTCTCACATCCCTTCTTGAGCGAGCATTTTGTTTTCAAAATTGCTATACGTTATAGTATTTGTTCACTTTGAATACTAAAAGATTCTGTAAAGAAATGTACCTACTATCACATAAAACTTGATCAGGTCCACTTGCAGGTGCAGAGATAATCTGCAATGTTCCCAACTTCATTCCATCACTTATCAAGATTGTCTTGTTAATATCTCTTGTCAAAATACAACCCTAAAGCACAAAGTTATCTGCAATACAATGATGAGCACCCCCTTCAACTGTCCCAAGAAGATTAACTAACAACGGATTGGAGCACCAGCCAACAAGAACCTGGAGATGCAAAACTTGCACATCAGCCCTCTTCTTGTACTCTGACTTGGTGCCATGCCTTGTATGCTTGTAGAGCATGCCTTTCTTTCTGAATTTTTTTTAGGACACGGGCCTTCATCTGATGAGAAGTCTAGTACTTATACAAGCTAAAAGCTAATGTTCTCTATCTCTCAAATTTTATGTTGAGGCTTATGTCGATTACTCACAATTTGTGGAATTTTTTATCACGAACAGGGTGCTATTGCATTCATATATATCCCACTATTAGGAACTCCATCAGAGGTAATGCATAACATGAAGAACACCTACAACCAAGATGACACTATTAAGAATGTCCTACAAAAAAAAATATGGTCTCCTACAAAGACACTCGTGATGGACACCTAGAACCATGATGAGACTATTAAGAATGTCCTACAAAAAAAATATGGTCTCCTCCATAGAATCATAAGTTGTAGAATTCCTTCAACAGATCCCATTTACTAATCTGGAGACACTAAAGCAAGGCCTTTGGTAAGTCACCATTAAGATTATAGTTAAGATCCTCCAAAATGGACCAACAATGCTAAGGCATCACTACTAATGTCATGGCACCAACCCTGCATGTTGATGTTGCATACACATAGATTGTTGTTGCTGCTACACGTAGGCCGAGCATTGTACCAGTGGCCCCTAAATCCCACTATACTCCAAAATTCATGCCATCATACATCTTATGATCAGCCATAGATTTCGTAAGTGTTCTAACCTTGAAAATGCCACTAGTGTATTTGTTGCACATCAATTAACAAAATCGATTACCAAAAACCAACAAGATACAACTAGCAATGTGTCTTGTGAAAAAGTCTACTCCCTTATCACGCTACTAGCATGTACCAATAAAACTCTACCTCACACAAAGAAATACCACGTGACAAAAAAGAGCTCACCAAATCGAGGATCCAAGTGAGCAAAATGGGAACATCATAAGTACAGACTCCACCTAGGAGGTGCATCCCAAACAGGCCATCTTGCCAATGAACACCAAAGAAAAACATCAATATAAGCATCAAGGCTAGAGAAAGCCATCTCTTTCGGATTCTTTCGGAAGGGACCCAACGAACAATTAATGCCAATTCATCTGATTCTGAAAAGGTTACTTTTAAACTGGGTGGAAAACACTGCAACCAATTACAATGATACAATAGTCGAGTGAAACTCTTATAATATATTGAAGTAAAAATTATTTGTGAATGGATGGCTTCAACTTCAGAACAGTTTCTAGTACCATAAAAAGTTCATATATCCCCAAAGTGCTGGCAACTTTCGAGTTGTGTCAGCTGCAAACCACTACAAAGCGACTCCAAGTTGCACTTAAGTGACAAGTCATAGTTTGTGTCATATTTTGCCTCCGAAATATATTCCTTTTATGATAATGTGAGCCACAACATTGGGGGCTGGAATGCTTTTTGCTACTCCAAGGAATAATGCTATAGTAGGAGAGTGAATTGGAATGGATCTAGTGCCCAATTGTGCTGGAAAGTCTACCAAAAAAGGACAAGGAAAATATATGGGATGTATCTCAAACAGACCCCCAAACCAACACCAAATCCGGGTGCAACAGTACTTAAAAGGACAAATCCAGGGAATCCAAACCCAAATAGGCCTTCGGTCCAACAAGAGCCAGTGCTTCAAGCATCAAGGCCTTGTTCTCAAGCAGTGTTATTGACTGTTGAAGAAAGTCTTCACTGTGCAGGCTTATCATGAGCATTAGAATAAGCAATCAACCAACCATGTCATATCCACAGTACCAATTGAGTGAACGCACGACAATACCACTGGGAGAAGTAGTTCCAATCCACAAATATCTCTATCAACCAGCCTTATCTTGGAATCCTCTGATGGATTGTCCCGACTACCATTTGTCGATGAACAAGGTTATCAAGAATGGGGTGATAACTTGATAGCATAGTATAGCATAGCATGCATTGCTATTCACGAAAGACTTAAGCCCAAAACTGTTGGATTTTACCAGATTTTTCCATGATTGCATTGCCAGCGACTGGAGAACTTCTAAGTGGCAGTTTGCAGCACGCGTTTAACATCCAAGTGCTCAGGCGTACAATGTTTTGACCCCCCATTAAATCGGTAAATAGGTTTACAACACGGAAGGAAACCTAAGAAAAGAAAACCTCTCAATCTACGCAGACATGCAACAAAAGGATTGTAATGGTAAACACGAACACCTGCAGGCATGACACTGGATACATAGAACTTACGCCGAACACATACGAAACTGTTCATATCGTACATGTACAGAAAACTCCAACTCTTATCATGATATACAGGTTTCTCGATATCTGTTCTGGACATCACGAACTAGACATTCAGCGTGCACTCGAAATGGCAAATCAAAAAATCGCGATTGGCATTGTATTTGCTTACTAGTACAGAAAGAAATCAAATCCAACTTCTAAGCCAACTGCCGCCAAAAGAATAATAGTGTCGCCGGGGTTCAAAGTTTCCAGAAGATCTCGCGTCCATCCAGAAAGAAGATGATAACGTACTGAATGAAACCTGAAAAGTTACATACATGTTAAAGAAGTGAGGGTATTACAAGCCAATAATGATGAATAACTCACCGAGACAAGCGAACATGCTTCGGCGATCGGCTGGCGTATAAGCCTGGATCATCCCCTGCGAACATGATGCTGCTCTTCTCGATCGATCCAGATGCTCCACATTCAAGCACGGCAAAATGAAAGGAACGATCCAAAGTATGTCGGAGAAAGAGAAAGCAAGAAAAGAAAGAAAGAAAGAAAGAAAGATCGAGGAGGAATGCAAATGATGCAGCACACTCGAACACATTATATGCTTATAATATTCCGGAGGTGGCGCCGCCCTCGTGAAGCCCGTATCGTCCCTTACAGCCGAGGCGGCGCCGCCCTCCTGGGAAGCCGCCATCCCTTCAAAGCCTGAGATATATAACCTATTTATTACTCATTCAGAACAACCCTGTTTTTTTTTCCTTTCTTAACTTAACAACAACGTGAGTGAGTCTCGGTGTTCGTAATTGGCATGAGAGCACTGATAGGACAGTTGTCAAATGTTCATAGGCTGCCATATTCTCCTACCTAGTAAGTTTTTAGATTGAATTACCTACCTGTACTAAATTTACCTTGGTACTAAATTTGCTCAGCGGCTAGCCATATTCTTCTACCTAGTACGTTTTTATATTAAATTACCTACATGTACTAAATTTGCTTAGCCGCTGGAAGAATGTGTGGAAGAAGGCCAAGCCACGGGCCACAAGACATCGCGTTTCCTGCCCACTGCCAATTACACCTGGTAGCAGGCGTGAGCAGGCCTGCTACCGATGTACTGTGCGGTCCCTACCTACCTCGCCTCAGAGCTGCTCGGTAGGTAGGGAAGGGACCACTCACTACACCTAGTAGCGGGCCTGCTCACACCCGCTACCTAGTTCATAACCCTTTTTAGGTGTCTCAATGCTCGAAAACCTTTTCTGAGTTATCCTCAAAAAAACCTTACATTACTGGAAGTGTCCCGATTTTTTAAGGACTACCACTCATAAAAGGGATAATTGGCCTATAAAAAAAATCATCAAAATTTTAAGGAAAGATACCAATTCCATTCTTGTACTTTGACGACTTTCTCGACCACGGGCATTGTGGATATCTTGAAGGCCTTAAAGCCCTTGTCATAAGACTCGCATTTTTTAAAGGGTATGCTACTACTAACATGTTTATGTCCATTTGTAGATACTCATCATTTATTATTTGGTCTCTCTCACATGTGATTAGTTAATGTATAGTGCTTGAGTTGTGCTCGTCCACCCAAGTTAGATTCTTTATGATCCCACGGCCTCATGTCTCAATTTACATGAATTATTACTTGCATGATGACCAAGACTTGAAATATTAAAAATATATATATTTGGATAGCGAGCAGCGAGCGACAGCGACAATAGAGGGCGACAGCGATAGTAGGGCATGGCGATGGCGCAAAAGCACAGATCATCCAAGAAGATCTCCAGTCAGATGTCGGGTTTTTTGCCTGTCAAAATTTATGAGGAAAAATGCAGACTGTAGCGACAATCAGTCTAAAAATGCAGACTGTTGAAAAACAATTCATTTTCTGCAGGTTTCATTTGAGAGAGTAAAATTGAGAGAAGGAAGAAGGGTTGTTGGGATGAGTAGGAGTTGGATATAATTCCAATACTCTCCCTTAAGCTTACTGCTACGAATTTGAACTGCAATTGAGATTTATCATATCTACTAAACTAGAATGTTTATCTCTAGACAATGGCTTTGTCAAAATATCAGCCAACATATTGTATGTATGACAGTAACTTAGTACAACATCTTGGTTCTGAACCTTCTCTCTAAGAAAATGAAATTGAACTTCTATATGCTTAGTTCTATTATGAATTCGTGGGTTCGGAGAGATAGAGCTATGCAGCTCTGATTGTCGCACTGGAGTTTTGTTGGACCGTTCTGTGACAGATCCTACAGTAGCCTTCTGAGCCAAATTATCTCCTTCATTGCTGATGTAGCTGCAACATATTCTGATTTTGTAGAGGACAACGAAATGCATTTTTGCTTTCTATTGTTCCATGAAATGGGTCCTCCTGCAAGGAAACAAATATATCCTGATGTGGATTTCCTGGTATCTACGTCTCCTGCCCAATCTGAATCTGAATATGTGACTAAAGTGAGTGCAACTTCTGTATTACCATTATAGCTCAAAACATAGTGCTTCATAGCTTGAATGTACTTCAGTACTCTTTGTAGAGCTTTCCAGTGTTGTAAGCCTGGATTGGACATGTATTGAGACAATGTGCTTACTGCATGTGCTAGATCAGGTCGTGTGTAGATCATAGAATACATTATAGATCCTATGATAGACTGATAAGGATATCTACACATTTCTTGTTGATCTGCTTGAGTTCTGGGGCACATGTCTTTGGACAACTTAGATCTTGGATGCATAGGTGTATCTATGGGCTTGCAATCCTCCATGCCATATTTGCAAAGTACATTGATTAAATAGGACTCTTGGCTTATAGTAATTCTTCTGCTTGCGCGATCTCTGTGAATCTCCATACCCAGTAGGTAATGGACTGGCAGTCATCTCAAATCCTTATGAAAGTAGAGATTTGGTTTCCTGTAATAACTGATTTGAATTGCTGATAATTAAGGAATCATCAACGTATAATGCTATTATAACATAGCTTGACCCTTTTCGTTTGAGATACACACTAGAGTCTACGGAGCAAGAAATGAGGTTATGTTGCAACATTAAGTGATTCATTCTATCATACCAGGCCCTAGGAGTTTGCTTGAGGCCATATAATGCCTTATGCAATTTACATACTAAATGCTCTTTGTTTTGAAGGACGTAACTTTCTGGTTGATAAATGAATATGTCTTCTTGTATGTATCCATGAAGGAATGTTGTCTGGACGTCCATCTGGTGAATGTTCAGATCCTCTGCAAGAACTATAGCCAGCAAGGTGCGAATAGATTGATGCTTTACCACTGGACTAAAGGTGTCAGTGTAATCTATTTCATAAACTTGCTCAAAACCTCTAACCACTAAACGAGCTTTCCATTTGGATATTGATCCATCTGGCTTAAGCTTTAGCTTGAAGATCCATTTAGAGTCAATAGGTTTTATACCTGCAAGAGGATTGACAAGACTCCAGGTCTTGTTCTTTATCAAGGAATGGTACTCAACATCCATGGTAGCTTTCCATTCGTCTGCATTGGGCATTGACAGTGCGTCTGCAATAGTGGCAAGTTCATCATGACTGATGAACGATTGAGGGACAAAACGATCAGGTTGTTGTCGTTGTCTTGCAGACCTTCGAATTGCAGGTGCTTTAGTGGATGTTTCTTCTGGGTGAATGACTGGAATAGCTTCAGCCATCATTTTGTTCTCATCAAATCTGACATCTTAGACTGTCTTTATAGTGTTCGTGTCTGGCATGTAGACTTTGTAGTATGACGAATTGTTGTCATACCCTACCAGATATCCATGTTTAGCTTTCTCGTCAAGCTTCTTTCAAGTACTCTTTCAATATGTAATCCTAGGTAGCATTTTTCTTCACCTAGATCTGATATCTCAAAGTGTTTTTAAATCCTACTTTTGGCACGTGTGAAATGCTTCAAAAGAAAACACACTTAGAAGGCTCAAAGGGTGTTCAATTACTTCAAACTTAGTCTTGATCTTCAGTTTCTTGTGAAGGATGCTCAAAACAATGGATTCAGAACAAAGCAAGGTTGAATCAAATCAAAATGTTGTCACTCAGATTTTGGACCTATCCCTATTCTCTTTAAGAGCTTATAACTCTTGATAGACACATCAGATTGATTTGGTTTCAATTTCTATGAAAAGTACACATCATAAGCTTTCATCAAGCTACAACACCACTATTTTTGGATCTACAAGCAAGGAGATAGAAGGGACTGAAAGTCCTTGATTTTCACACATGCAAAATTCCAGAATTTCATACTACCACTATTCAGCTCTGAAAATTTAGTTCCAATCCGATTTAATCCAAATACACTTCAGAGAAAGGTGAGAAAAAGTGCAAAACTGCTTTTTTGCTTGAATTAGCTCTCAATTTCTTGTACAATCAGAGATGTTAGCATGCAAAGCTTAATTTGTCTCTGATACCATGACAAAATTTCCAGAATTCACACGTGTGGGGAATGTCCACAAGTATGATGGATCTAATTAAGCTTTGTGATTAGCACAGTAACCTGATTCTAGATTGATTAACAAGATCTAGTTCAGAAGATATGGCTTAACCACAATCTAGCATGCTAAGCATCAGAATATGATAGCAATAAATCAATAATGAACAAAAGTACAAGATATCAATGTATTAGCATTAGCCTCAAACTCGAGGTGGAAGTAGAACCTCAATGAGGAGTTGAATTGGTAAAGTACAAAAAGAGATGTAGAGTTGCATTACATTGCATAAGAATGAATGTAAGTAATGAACTTTTGAAGGAAATCTCATCTTGTACCACATCCAAGAGGCATGGGATTCATTAAAAACAATTTATGGATCCAAGAATACTCATGCGTAGGAATCAAATTCTTCAAAGCATGAAAGGAAGTAGTGAAAGTGCCAAAAATTATGTCTTTAGGATCAAATCTTTGAATAAGGAGTTGTCTTCTATAGATGATAAGATCAAAGATGATGAGCTAGTTCAAATCATTTTAAATGGATAAGGAGATGATTATTCTAATCTTGTTCAAACCTTTGTTATTCAAGATTCACTTCCTAGTATTGAAAAACTTCAAAGTGTGCTTGTAAGTGAGGAGAGTAGAATGCTTCATATCAAAAGTAGGATGAGTTCCTTATCTTTGAATGATGGTGATGAGAGCAAGAAGGACAAGAAGAAAGTAAAGTGTTTCTTCTGTGGAAAAAAGGGACATTTTGCATCCGAGTGCTACAAGAAGAAGAATGCCCAAAAGAAGGACAACCAAGGCAATCTTGTGCTTGAGGAGGAGGAGGAAGAGTGCAATCTATCTTTGATGGTATCCTCACCACAAACACCTAATCAAGACACTTGGTGGATTCATATTGGGGCAAGCTCCCACATGACTCACCAAAAAGACTACTTTTCTAATCTACTTTCTTACAATAGTTCTAAGAGATTTATCTTCACTGCAAGTGATAAGGTAGTGAGATTGTAGGTCTTGGATCCATTCCTTTATGTCTAGGATCATCTAAAAAAGTAGATATAGACAATGTCCTTTAAGTACCTTCAATTACAAAGAACTTGTTTAGTGTAGGACAACTTATGGATAGTGGATTAGATGTACATTTCAAGCACGGAGCATGTTCTATCTTTAAAGATGAAAAATGTGTTGCTAGTGGTTTCAAGCAAGGGAGGTTATTCAAATTGAATGCTAATGTGATGGTTGAAAGTGTGAATATGGCAAGGGAAGAGCTCACTCAAGTGGAATTATGGCACAAAAGGTTATTCAAATTGAATGCTAATGTGATGGTTGAAAGTGTGAATATGGCAAGGGAAGAGCTCACTCAAGTGGAATTATGGCACAAAAGGTTAGGCCATCCTAACTACAAAGCTATGGAGACCATGGTGACAAAGGAGCTAGCAAGTGGACTTCCCAAAACCATATCCAAGTGTGGCAAGCTTTGTGAAGCTTGTGGACTCTGATCTTTGACAAGATCTAACTCTCCTCTTGACCTTATACACTCGGATGTTCATTCATTTTCACATGAATCTAATGGTGGAGCTCTTTTTATGTCACTTTTGATGATAGATCAAGATACTCTTGGGTTTATCTCTTGTCTAAGAAAAGTGAAGTTTTTTAGTCCTTTTTGTAAAGTTCAAAACTCTTGTGGAAAAGCAACTTAATACTAGTTTGAAAGTATTAAGAAGTGATAATGGAGGGGAGTACATCTCCAATAGGATGAAAGAGTTTTGTGAAACTAATGGCATAAGGAGATAGTTTTCTTGTACATATACTCCACAACAAAATGGAGTAGCTGAGAGAAAGAATAGGACACTATGTAAGTGTGCTAAAGCTTTAAGATTAGATGCATCCCTTCCTATTTCATTTTGGGGAGAAGCTATTTTATGTGCAAACTTTCTATGCAATAAAATGACTAATAGTGCCATTAAAGGACTTACACCTTATGAAGTATTGTATGGCAAAAAGCCAAATCTTAGTGATTTGAAAGTTTTTGGATGTACTTGTTATGTACATATTCCTTTAGAAACAAGGAAAAAGGAAGATGCCACTTCATTCAAAGGCATCTTTGTTGGTTATAGTGAAAAGAGTAAAGCTTATAGGATATTTGATCCTATTACCAAAAAAGTTGCTGTAAGTAGAGACGTACTTTTTGATGAATCTCTCCAAGCCAAAGGAAAGGTGACTTCCAACAACACTCAACTTGTCAAGGAGCATGCTATGGCCAAGGAGGAGCTTCATGAAGATGAAGACCAAGTGAAACTTACTCAAGGTCCAAGGGTGCCAAGAAGGTCAACAAGTACAAGGATTGAGCCATTAAGGCTCAGTTATAGTGACAAAGGGGAGCAAAGGGAAGATTCTCAACTACTCAACTCTTATACTTTCTTGACTACTATGCTTGAAGGACCAACTAGTTTTCAGGAAGCAATTAAGTCTCGATATTGGAGGAAAGTTATGCAAGTAGAGTTTGATGCATTAATGGAAAATCAAACTTGGAAGCTTGTTGATCTACCTTATGGAAAGAAGCTTCTTACTTGTAAATGGATATATAGATTGAAATGTAATCAAGATGGTTTATAAAGCTAGACTTGTAGCAAAAGGCTTTTTGCAAGTCAAAGGCATAGATTATGATGAAACCTTTGCACCTGTTGCAAAGCTTGTGACCATTAGATTAATCATATGTCTTGCTACTTCTTTCAAATGGGAGATCTTCCAACTTGATGTGACAAATGCTTTCTTGAATGGATTCTTGGAAGAGGAAATCTACATGTGCCAACCCGAGGGCTTCATCAAAGATGGAGAAGAAGACAAGGTGTGTTTCTTGAAGAAGAGTCTTTATGAACTCAAGCAAGCACCAAGAGCATGGTACTCTAGGTCGCATTCCTATCTTATTTCCATTGAATTTGTTGTAAGTTCTTATGAACCATCATTGTACTACAAATGTATTGATGGGAAGATCATTATCTTAGTTTTATATGTTGATGACATTATACTCATAGGAAATGATCTAGATGGCATGAAAGATGTAAAAATTTCATTGTCTAGTGAATTTAGGATGGTAGATATAGGACTTCTAAAAGCTATACTTGGAATAGAAGTCACTAGAAGTGATGATTTTACTTTCATATGTCAATCTAAGTATGCTAGATCAATCTTAGCAAAATTTGGCATGATTGATTGTAAAGGAGCTGAAACTCCCATGGAACTAAGTGTAAAAGTTCTAAGGAAAGTGATGAAGCATCCTTTGAGGACATTACTACCTATAGAATGCTTATTGGTACCTTGATATACTTAACCGTCATTAGACTTGATCTTAGTTTTTTTTGTTGGCAAATTGAGTCAATACATGCAAAGTCCATTAATATGTCATTGGAAAAGTGCCAAAAGGGTGTTAAGGTACATCTCGGCTACAAAAGACTTTGGCATAGTTTATGAAAGGACTAATATTTGTTTAGAGCATATTCGGACTCAAGTTTTGTAGGTGACAAGATGGATAGAAGATCCATAAGTACATTTGCTACATTCTTATGTGGAGGAGCTATATCTCGGCTTTCCAAAAAGCAAGATACCATCTCTCTTTCATCAACAGAATCTGAGTATAAAGCTATGACAACAACAACAAAGGAGGTTCTTTGTCTTAAAAGACTTTTGGAGGAGCTTCATGTGATCAAGGATGAAGACATTCCATGCATATATTGATCATTTCATGAGGGAGAAAGTGCAAGCAAAGGAGATCAAGCTTATTCATATTTCATCATCAAATTGCATTGCTGATATACTCACCAAGGCATTGCCTAAAGATCCATTTGTAAAATTAAGATTGGCTCTTGGAGTTATAGATAGGTCTATGCTAGATTTACCAAGCTAGATTTTTGAGGAGTGTGAAAAATGCAAAAATCATGCTTGGTCAAGGCCAAATCCATGTATATAAGATGATTACACATGTGTGGAGCCTGTTCTCACATGTGAGTCGTGAAAGCTTTTTTGTTTCATATTCATCCTCTCTCTTTTGATTTGCGAACAATTTTTTGTCTTTGAATTTTTTTTTCATGCGGAAGCTCTTACGGGATCCCAGACACTCGACTACGCATCACATAACATATTTTATTCTAGAAATCAAGAGACACAACACAAGGCCAAAAGATACACGAAATAGAGCGACTATATTGTCAGTTTGGTTTTAGAGCGAGATCGTCAATGTCTCGCTCGTTGGCGGATTGACTCTCTGCTCTTTCGTTGTGTTCTGCTCGGCAGCAGACTTTCATGCACAACTATGGTATTTTTGCTTTCTTACTCTATTCGCTACGTCTCTCTCTATTTCTTACAGATCTCTGTATTCACTATCTCTCTTCACACAGTTATGATCCAGAGAGGATTGTTTATACCTCCACTATGTGAAATTTACAAGATAGCTAAACGTAGAATAACGCTAATCAACTAGTTAGTTAGTCTCCGTCGTTGCTATTCATTTCAGCTGGGCATGAAGCCCGTTGAGCTGCCAGTTGGCAGCGCGAAAGATTTCTCTTTGTGTGTTTTCGTTCTTTTCGTAGTTTTCGATTTGCATCCAGTTTGCGGTTTGCGGTCCTAGAGGTGTGTTTACGATTTGCGTTAGTGTCTTGTTCGTGCTGCGAAAAAGTTGCAGAAGTTCACCATTTTTGACACTCCCTCTTGAACCTTGCAACTTTGTTCGTTCAATCCAATTGCCTCTCTTTGCTTGGTAAAGAGTGGCTTGTCGAGCGGTTTCATGAGGAGATCTGCAATCATACTTTCTGATTTTATGAACTGGACCTGGAGCTCTCCTTTCGAGATCAAATCTCGAATGTGATGGTACTTCAGAGGAATGTGCTTCGTCTTTGAATGGAAGACAGGATCCTGGGACAGATAGATGGCACTCTGGAATTAACCTACAGAGCTAGAAACGAGGAGAAAGAATTCGAGCTGCATCACTACAATGATGCAAGCTGGGTGAGCTACAAGGATGATAGCAAGTCCATTATTGGAGGATGTACAATAGCGTGCAGAGCTGCAATCAGCTGGATATGCAAAAAGGAAACCCTGGTAGCTCAATCCTCTTGTGAAGCTGAGTATGTCGCAGCCTCGAAAGTGGCGAATGAGGTAGTGTGGCTGCGGATGATGTTGGAGGCAATCGGGATACCACAAGAGGGGCCAAGCACGATGATGATGGACAATATTCTGGGTACCCTTCAGATACTGTAGGATTCGTTTGGCCATTTGCCAATGTGCTAGACCAGGATTGGAACAAAATTGGCTCAATGCGTAAACAGAGAAGGCCAGATCCGGTCTGGTACAAATTATCAAGTACATCAGACTCCCGATTAAGTTTTCTAGTAGGATTTACCTGCCATATTCTGTTCTTCCTCTTCTGTTTTTGGGCAATCCTGTTTCGTGAGCTTGGCTCTAGCTATCATTGGTGTGGCTTTCTCTTTGCAGTCCATCATATGGTACTGCTCTGCACTTTTATGGCGTATTCTGACTGACTCAAGTGCATTTCGTCATTTGTTTGATCTCTTTTGATCTCCAGCCCTAGGCATTTTGTTGCTTCTCCAAGATCTGTGATTTCGTAACTTTCAGAAATCTGACTCTTCGTGTCTTTGATCAACACCAGGGAATTTCCTATCATCAGCGAATCATCCACGAAATTGGTCAGTATCACAAAATCCTTTCCTACTCTTTTGATGTACACATTACAGTATGGTTGAGTAGGGTTGAAGTCTAGAGACTTTAGAAGACCATCAAGCTTTTTGTACCAGGCCCGTGATGCTTGTTTTAGACCGTAGGTGCATCTCTGCAATCGACAGACATATTGTCTGTTGTCGGGGTCTTCATAGCCTTTAGGTTGCTTCATGAAGATTTCCTCCTCTAGATCTCAGTGGAGAAAGGCTGTTTTCACGTCAATATGGTGAATTTCCAGATTGTATTGTGTGGTGTATATAAGGAGTAGCCTTATGCTTGTCATCTTCACTATGGGCAAATATGTGTCGAAATAGTCGACACCATATCTCTGCGTGTAGCCCTTTGCGACAAGCCTTGCCTTGTAGCGGCCAATAGTGCCATCTGATTTTAGCTTTTTCTTGTACACCCACTTGCAGTCGACTATTTTTCTGTTTTCTGGCAGTGGCTCTAATGTCCATGCCTCGTTTTGCCTCATCGACTCAATCTCCTCTAACATTGCCTGATTTCAGAATTCTCTCTCTGGACTATGAATAGCTTCTTGGTATGTTGCTGGCTCTTCTGTGAAGCTGTATTACTCAAAATGCGTGTCTTCGTTCCATTGAAGATTGTCAGAATAGCGGTCTGGAGCTCTTCTTTGTCTTGTTGACCTTCGAGGTTCGTTTCGTCATTGCTCGAACATTTCTTGTTCGTGGAATCAATCCTCTGCTTTCTGCTGCTCTGGAATTCAAGGGCTCTGCATTCTGATTTGATGTATGTCCTCGATCTCCCTCTTGAATAGGCAGCAATGTGAAGATCTCATGGCTTCTTTCATCTTCCAGTCCAGGGAATGTGGACTCGTCGAACTTCACATCTCTGCTCGAAACAACCTTCTTCGTGGTTGGATCATAGAGTCTGTACACATGTGTTCTGTTCGAGTAGCCGACCATGATTGTTTGTTCAGATTTGTTATCGAGCACCAACAAAGGCAACTGGAAGAGCAAAGGGGGTCAAAACAATAAGGTGCAGACAAGAAAACTTGCGTGAGATGCAGAAGAAATGAGCATACAGTAGATACATGCTGGCTCAATCCCAATATTGAGTGTATCCATTGTCATAAGAAGGGTTACGCAGCCATGGATTGTCGCCCAGACCCGAGAAACAAATCAGCACAGAACAAACAAGAGAACAACAATAGTTCATCCTATGTCGAGGAGCCCGAGAGCTCAAAAATGGCCGAAGAAAGGACGAACAAAAACTGTTCGACCGTCTATATCTATGAAGACGTGTGTGTAGCATCAACATCTGACACACATGAGGTGATTCTAGACTCAGGGGCACCTCACACTTTGTGACATCAAGACGAATAATGTCTGATTTCAAAAGTGCAGATCCCTCAAGATTCATAGTTCTTGGAGATGGATCTAGACATCAAGTGAACAATATTGGTTCACTATGGCTCAACACCAACGATAGAGACAAACGACTCAAAGATGTTCTGTTCATGCCTACTCTGCAACAAGACTTGCTCTCTGTAGCAAGAATAGCAGATGCAGGGATGCGTGTGACGTTTTCTGACGAAGCATGCAATGTGATTGATGCCAGTACCAGTATTTTGATCGCTCAAGGCAGAAGGAAAGGAAACCTATATCATCTCAAGGTATGCCTACCTGCAAATCAGGTGCATCAGACTCATGATGACCATCCAGACATAGTTGTTATGGGTGGAACAGAAAGAAGAGGAGAACAATAGAAACGAGAGAAGGAGGATGTAAGAAGAGAAAGTGGTGGTGGTAGATGGAGTTGTTACTGGTGTGGTGGTGGTACAACGTCTGGTGGTAGGTGGAGATGAGGAGAAAGGGGCAGCACCACGCATTCTTTTAATGGCCGTCATGTCGATAACTGCAGGTTGGGAAGATGTGGATGCGGTAGATGGAGGATAGAGGCTAGTGTGAGAAACTATGGAAGATAGAAGGTTGGAATGGGGAAAATCGCGCACAATAGCCTCGAGAAGTGCACAGACAAAGTTACATAGCAAGGGGCCTGCTGCAATATGCTCACGGGTGTTGGGTTTAATGAAAATTGTTAGTTCGTGGATGAGGAAGGCATGCCAGTTGTATGGCACAACCGTGGGGCCAGGGAATCCCAGGAAGGACTCCACTATCTGACTCAGCAACATGGACTGGATTCTATCCTTGCGAAATGTTGAAACAACCAAGAAGCTGTTCAACAGATGCATAGCCGCCTGTATGACTGGTTCCGTGATAGCCTCTATCAGGTAGTCGTTGTTGGATCAGAATCTCTGGTGCAGTCTGGGCAACGAAAGGTTTGACCAGGGCTTTTGCCTGACGATGAGAGATGGGCTAGCGGTCACCGAACATAATGCCGATGATGACCATCGAGTCCGCGTTGATCCGTACCTTGTACGTGTGGTACCCTACCCTGGTACAGAAAATGGAAACATGACTTTTTCACGTCCCAGGTGGCGTAAGCGTGAAGGGCGATGATGACAAAAAATACACAGTCGTGAAACAGTCGCGAAGGTGAAGCAACCACGTTTCTCTTGCGATTTGGATGGAGTTCAGATGCAATCGCTGGACGCTGCCAGCTGAACCGCTCCTACAGTCCTCCAGAATATAGTCAGGCACTACTGATCTACGTTTATAGATTAATGTAGCATTCAGCAAATTCAACCAATGTGCGGAATCAAATGAATGAGAGAATCAGACATACGAATAAGAGCAGATATATTTGCATTCAAGATCATTCATCATAAAGGAAGACGTGTGCACAATGGCTACAAGATTATCTATTGATTTTATCTTGATTCTTCAAGCACTGCATGCAGGTCCACACAGTGCGTTGGCATGAGAGAAATACAGTTCTCTCACGAATGGATGTCTCGCCTACTAGTGGACTTGTGGATCTCTATGGATCCTGATCACAGAACACGTCTCGCACGCAGGCGGACTTCTTGTCTGTATTTTTTCTTGATTTCTTACTATCATTAGACTACTTCATGTGCATATTCATCTATGTGTCAAGTATCATCCAGTAAGTATATAGTCGCTCTTTGTAACTTTAAGATTGGAGTGATTAAGCATCTACAACTAATCAGAAAATTACA
This sequence comes from Diphasiastrum complanatum, assembly GCA_029204225.1. NCBI lineage: Eukaryota > Viridiplantae > Streptophyta > Lycopodiopsida > Lycopodiales > Lycopodiaceae > Diphasiastrum > Diphasiastrum complanatum. Next base: position 80,345,593 of record CM055094.1, read on the forward strand.
AGAGTGGCAGATTAGCCACGACTTAGAGTGTATCTGCTGACGTCATGCCATCAGATCAGATATCTGTACTTCTGGGTACTTGTATGATCTTTGCTAGTACTCTTTGGAACGTAAGGGCAGTGAAAGTTTTGCGACGTTTTTTGTGTCGCATCGTTGGTTTTGTTTCCGTCGTTTGACTTTCTCGTGTTGGACCGCAAAAGATTCTCGTTCGTGAATCTTTCGTGCTCATGTCTTCTCATCATGTGTTCGCAAAACTTTTGTGCTTCGTGTCTCTTGACTTTTGTGTTCGCGAACACCTTCGTCAGGCAGAGGGCTGAAAGCTACCAATGCTTTGTAAATAGAAATGTTTTGTTTCTTCAGCTCCCTCTCAAAGCATGATAGCTTTACGATCTTGAGACTGCTCCTCTATCTCTCAAAGAGTCCTTTGTCCAGGGCTTTGGTGAAGATGTCAGCAACCATGTCTTTCATTCTGATGAAGGTGGTCTGCAACATCTTCTTTTCAATTAGATCCCTGATCAAGTGGTACTTGATTGAAATGTGCTTCGTTCTAGAATGGAACACAGGATCTTTGGTCAGGTGTATTGCAGAGGTGTTATCCATCTACAAGACCAGAGGCTCGTTCCTTGTTTTGCCCAATTCATCCAGGCATTGCCTTAGCCAGATTACCTCGTTGGCCATCTTCGCTGCTACAACATATTATGCCTCGCAGGATGATTGGGCCACAATGGTCTGCTTCTTGCTGACCCAGAGAACTGCTGCTCCTGCGATGGTGCATCCTCTCAAAGCATGATAGCTTTACGATCTTGAGACTGCTCCTCTATCTCTCAAAGAGTCCTTTGTCCAGGGCTTTGGTGAAGATGTCAGCAACCATGTCTTTCATTCTGATGAAGGTGGTCTGTAGCATCTTCTTTTCAATTAGATCCCTGATCAAGTGGTACTTGATTGAAATGTGCTTCATTCTGGAATGGAACACAGGATCTTTGGTCAGGTGTATTGCAGAGGTGTTATCCATCTACAAGACCAGAGGCTCGTTCCTTGTTTTGCCCAATTCATCCAGGAATTGCCTTAGCCAGATTACCTCGTTGGCCATCTTCGCTGCTACAACATATTATGCCTCACAGGATGATTGGGCCACAATGGTCTGCTTCTTGCTGACCCAGAGAACTGCTGCTCCTGCGATGGTGCATCCTCCTGAGATACTTTTACAATCGTCCTTGAGAGATGCCCAGCTAGCATTGCTGTAGGAAAGTATCCCGAAACCTGCATCATGACAATAACACAAGCCATAATCCCTTGTTAATTGAACATACTGCAAAATCTGTTTTGCAATCTTCCAATTTGTCGAGCCTGGATTCGTGCAGAATTGGCTCATCCTGAATACTGCATAAGCAATATCAGGACGTGTGTTGTCTGCAAGGTACATCAGTGATCCTATCAGCTTCCTGTAAGGTGTGAGCTGCATCTGTTCTCTCTCTTCCTCAGTCTTTGGACAATCATCATTTATCAGTACCATCCCTGCGAGCATTGGAACATTCGCTTCTTTGCAGTTTAGCATCCCAAAGTCCTCTAGGATCTTCTGGGTGTATCTGGACTGGTGAAGGTATAGCTTACCTCCCTCATAGTCCCTTTCAATTTGTAAGCCTAGGTAACACCTGGCTTCTCCTAGATCTACAATCTCGAAATGTTTTGAGATGTCTATCTTCACTTCAGCAATCAGCTGCTCACTCCTGCAAAGTATCAGAGTGTTGTCAAGTCGATCAGTACCTGGAAAAATCAGTTCCCTCAACATTCATTACCATCCATCCATCACTCTTCTATTCTATTTCTATTCCATCTTTCATCCCCTCTTGACAATGTAACACTCATCGTGTTCATCTGTTAGATCCATTCATTTCTATTTTTATTCCATATTAATCAATCCTTACTATTTTCTTTTTCTACTCTCATAAAAAAAAAAAAGAACAAGTGAGACACCAAGGTTGCACAACTCTTGAAGCAATTCCGTACATCATTTCAGCCATGACTACCGAGTTTGTGAGATTAGCTGCATTTCAAATGTTTCCTGATGAGACAGTTCAACAATACACCAAGCGAATGTTCGATCTGGTAAAAGATGTTGATCTACTGAGTCTAGAGTCCATAATGCTGAACTTCTATTTTAGATTACTAGAAAACAACCTCAAGTCTGGTATGAAGAAGTTTACATCATCCTATACTTCATTGACACATATCTGTCAAGATGTTGTAATTATGGAGAATCTTATCATGAAGAAGAGAGTAGATCACTCATATCCAAATGCAGAAATATCGGATGGAAAATCAGAAAAGTCTGAACCCCCAAACCAACGCCAAATCCCGGGATATTCATTATTAAAAGGCCAAATCTATGGAATCCAAGCCCAAATTGGCCTTCAGTCCAGCAAGAGCCAGCACTTCAAGTATCAAGACCTCGTTCTCGAGTGGTACTATTGACTGCCGAAGAAAGTCTTCAAGTATAGGCTTATCATGAGCATTTGGATAGACTAAGCAGTCAACAAGCCATGTCATATCCGAAGTACCAATTGAGTGAACACACGACAATATCATTGGGAGAATTTACGTCGCTCTATCAAGATCACTATCAACCAGTTTTATTATGGGATCCTCTGATGGATGGTGTCGACTACCCATTTGTCAATGACCAAGGTTATCCGGAATGGCCACCAGAGCCATATGGATATTATTGAAAATCTGACAAGTTCAAGTTCTTGCTGATCATCATCCAATAAAGCCTCAGGTTTTACGTAAGCGATCTATATCCATGCTATTCCTGAAGCATCCATGTCCCAGAATTAAACTAGCCAACAACAGCTCTCCTCCATGACAAATGCAGGCAAGTGCCGAGGGACCGACACTACTTTGGGCTGAGGACCTTGTTGTGGATATTTCTAGTACATAAATAAATAAGTGGGTCCCGTCACTCAAACTACTATTGGCCAAGCCTTACCAAGTGGGCCCCACCACAGTATTGTACAAGTAGAGTAATAAGTGTGAGGGCACTAGCATCCTGCGCATATAAGCCCAACCCAATGAGCACAAATAGCAAGTTGTAATTCCTAGGAATAAGAGACTAGGGGCTTAAAAGTCTAAAATGACATTAGAAGCCCTAAGTCAAGTGACAAATAAAAAAGCTAAAAGGGCCCAAATTAGAACTCAGATGAATCATGTAAGTGCCCTTGTGCTTGGTCTAGGGACATTGGTCCTTTGACAGATGCAGGCCTGGATCCATTGGTGGGTGAGCTAATTTACAATTCATCAAATTGTATCTGTTAAGAACATTGTGAAGATACCTTTGTTGAGTGATGTAAATCAATCAATTTGTTCTGTCTCTGTGGATTTGAATTCCCATACAGAAGTGAGCTTCGCCCAGATCAGTCATGTCGAACTCTGAAAACAACATCTGCTTCGAATCCTTGACCATATTGGTATTGTTGCTGAAGAGCAACGTATCATCCACATACAAGGTGATGATAATGAAGGATTGTTGTGCACAGGATATGCTAGGTTTTGAGTGAAGGTTCAAATTTGGAGTCTAACAAAACACTTCATTTTGGATTGTTTGAACTCAACTACATCCTTATTTTGCTTGAAATATTGATAGTTTTCAATCATATTTCTAATTGCTTTGATATCCAAAACAACGAGAAAGTCCCAATCAATTACTTTCTCTAACTTGAAGAATTGATCAATGTTTTAGGACATGATTTTTCATTGTAAAGTGCAGCATGTTGATATTCTAACTTGCTGCAATTATCTAGCAACATATTTCAGCAATTCTCCTTGTATTTGTTTTCACATGTTCTCCTCTGATGTGAATTTTCAAACTTACATAAATTTTCTATTGTTGTTAGAGCCTCAATAAAGTATTTCATAACAAAAATTGGTTGAATGCCTAAGTAGATAACTGCAAAAAAAAATTTGTTTTCAAATCACTATTTACAAAGAATCGTTAACCCTCAGAACAAACCTTATGTAAGTAACCATCAATCACAATTGTCGTATGCTGGAAGATATTATACAATTACCCTTGTGAGTTGAAGGTGATAAAACTCATGCATATTCTTATGGGCGGTAGTCTTTCAAAGGTTCTGGTTCAAAAAATTTCATGCTCAAAATTTAAAAATGAAAATCTTATAGTTTGTTGAGTTGCTTCAATTCTGAAGTACAACAAAGTGCCATTTTACCAGAGTTTTACAGCGCTGGCGTTCGGTTCTCTCTCCCGGAGAAGTAACAAAACTTCATATGCTATATAGATGGTGTTTATTTCATGCTTCCTTTGCTCATGGCACATGTTAGCGATAAGTATCTAAATGGTGACAACTACTAAGAAGAAAAGGCCTTTTCTTAAGGCTTAAGTGAAGGTAGATCTGTCGTTTTAGGGCCTTAACTAGTCACTATGACTAAAATCATATTAACATTACTAAGATTGAATTATCATGTATTCATGCCAAACTAACAGTCAACTAACATGAATGAAGCTATGGCTGATCTTTGTACACCTCGGCAAGTAGCATAAAGTCTGCAAAGATGTCAGATCTGCCACATGTATTGCAGCCGGCATAATACCAGGCAAACGTCTGTTTGTCTGGGAAGTAGAATGTATAGTAGTTGCTTCTGGAAAACACAAGACATGATTTATTGCAATTCAAGATGGTTGCTACATACTCACATATCGCAGTCTGCACAATGACACCAATGTAAAAAATTCTCAAAAAATGTATGGAATTTTAATAGCAGATAATTTGGATATTAGAAACAATCCAAATTTCATATCGTGTATACAAGAACCTTTCGATTAACTCATAAGATTTTGTATTGAATCCATTGGTAATAAGTACCTTTTGGTAAGGAATCACCTGCGTGGATTTCTGTTATTTAGTATATGTATTTGTAAACACAGTATCTTTTGTACTCAAGTTTCGTTACCTTCAGCTTTCTCCGGCTAAAATGGATAGTTTCCGAATATTGGTGCTTCTGTCAGTTGTAGGAACAGCATATTCCATTTTCTATACAACTGGCTAGCATCTGATTTCAACTGTTAATAGCTTGAGATATGCATTTGAGGGTGCAAAATTCAGTAGTACTGATAAGAACAGCAATTGTAAAGCCAATTGAGAGAAATATTGAGTTTCTAGCCATAAGGCCTGATGGCCTCTTTGCAGCCCTTGGCAGGTGACTGCCGAAACCCAAACCTCCCTCCCCTTGCCAAGTACTGTTGATGAAAAATTTCTGCTCTGTGAAATTTTTTGGCAGGAAGGATTTCTGTCAGAATTTTACTCTCCAATGCGTTTTGATGATTTTCCAGGAATTCTTTGGCTGTCTTCTCCTGTTCCGCTGTGTAGTAGTATATGCCAGATCTACATTGCGGTCGAATATTGTGACCCTGTAAGCAAATCCCAGAAAGAATTACGTTAGTACCAGCATCCATGCATAATCATGCTCCTAATCCTTGAAGTAAAAGGCAGCAAATCAGGCAAAAAAACACCTCCAAATAGTCATCTATACTATTCAAAGATTACAGAGCTGATAAAGGATGCCCAATTAAGCAAACCTTATGTTTGAGTGCTGTTGGATCATGACAAGACCAGAAGACCTTGAGCAGGTTTTCATAGGTGCACACCTTGGGATCGTAAACCACCCTCACCACCTCACAATGCCCTGTGTCTCCTTCACATACATCTCTGTAAGTAGGGTTGGGCAAGTGGCCTTGAGAGTAACCAACTTCAGTTTTAGTCACTCCTGGCACTCTCTGGAAAGCAAGCTCCACTCCCCAAAATCTGCCTGCTCCAAATTGAGCGAACTGCTGGTGAAACTCTGGAACATCAGCATCTGGACCTTGGGGAATGGAGGAGTTCATCATATCTAATTGGGAGCTGGAATTGCCTCTTAATCCAAGCTTAGCCAACCATCCTCTGCCCTTTGCCATCTCACAAGCCACAGACCACCTATTCTTACTCTCAGCCCACAGCTTCTTTCTCTCAATAGAGTTCAGCTTCGAAGGTGATAGATTGCTAGTTTCCACAGCGGCAAGTAAAGCTGAGAAACTCAGAAGTAAATTCTTGTTGGATCTTCAAGGGAGTGGTAGCTATGCTATATAAAGCTGCATTTCATGTCACACTACAGTTCCAGCCTTACATAACCAGTACCTGATCCCACTGCCATTGACGAAAGAGCAGAAAATTCGGTACCAACATTCCTCATGTGGGGTCAGGTGTGACCACACCAGGGTCTACAAGGCCAAAATTTGCGTCTGTTCCACTGAATGGAATGAAGCTTCTCTCAAGACTCAAATCTCACATTGACATAGATCCAAGGACAGACTTTGGGTGGAAAAAAGGTGCAGATTCCAGAATGCAGAGCAAGAACTTAGAAGGAAGCGGGCAGCTCAGCAGGTTCCCAGGAGGCCCACAGGCTTTATCCAAATGAATCAGACTCCCAGACTGTATGGTTCAAGACATCGAGCTAAATGCAGATTGTGCCAGATCAAATAAAAAAATGAGTGTTTTATGGAAAGAAACGACTCTTTTGTGGCAGATCAGCTGTCCACAACATAAAAAATGAGTGTTTTGCTGCACAGTCAGCTGCCCACATCATAGAACAATACAAGTAACCGAGTTGGTAACGCGCATTGGGCCAGGGGCCGCCAGGGCCGCCAAGGCAAAGCTCCAAGCCCACGCCTTTACAACGCCGTGGGAAAAGTTCCGCCTTTGACTTGATTTCTGTGATTTCCGGCGGGTGCCTCGGCCCTCAGCTGCCCAGTACCGACAAGAAAGGTGGTCACGTGGACGCATCGACCCCTCCTACCTAGCTATATGCCCAGGGACCCTGGGTGCCATATGTCTCACACAACCTTCCTATAAGTTCCTATGCCCTTGGATGCCGACGGGCCCTATGACTCTATTTTAGGCCCGTTTGCTTATAAGCTCATCTCCCCGAGCTATCATGGTATACACTTGTGGTTGTCATGGGAGTAGCGGAGTGCTTCTTGCAAAGGCACACGAAGGTTGGTGGACATCTAAAAGATGCTCTAGAGTAGCCACCAACCTTGGATGTTGGGGGCCTACCACTAACTTGACACCCGACCAAGAGCATCACATGATGTTTATACTGTACGCACAACCAATAATGCAATGGTGGGCCAATCGTACCGGAGAGGGCTGATCTAAATAGTTCAAAGCCACTTTCTTTTTCACTTTATTATTGCTATAACACAAAATATATGCTAGACTGAATAGTAAATAGGCCTCCTATTCTCATTGCGACATTTCTTTAGAACAAATTATTTTGGAAAACGTGATTGGGTGAGATGCGAGCATCAACACCCTATGGTAAAGTACACGCTAAAGTGAGACACAACACTCAAATTTGCCTTTTGATCAAACTTTTCCATATTCTAAAGACGTTGATTTGATGACTTTGTTAATGGGCAACCATGTCACATATACCAACCTTATTTTGCATTGAGCACTTGTAGTATACGTGCAAATGCTTGTGAGTTGCAAAATTTGTAATTGTGAAATCCCATCATGAATACTTGGATGCCATATATTTTGGCTCATATACATAGTCATTGTCTCACTAAGATGAGAAAAGTGGGTTGCACAAGTGGTGCCTAGTTTGGTGTGCAACACAAGCAATACGTGATCGTACGAGTGTCTCATCCACCTTTGAATATATCCTCATTTGTTGGAGAGGAAGAGTGTCCTTGTGGTAATCAAGAGTTGCATTCATTTTCCCAAGTTAATATGTCCAACATTCAACTTAACCTGTCTCATCTTCTCATCGTTTCTTACCCTTCAAATTTTGGTTCTAGAGAGGAAGGGTGTGCTTGAAGCAATCACATACCTCTTTGAGCGATTCTACTAGTAGATGAACTAGTGGAATCATTTGCAAAAGGCAAGATTGAAAACGTCACTTTGGATGAAAATTATTTCTTGTAGCAAAAATCCATGACCACGTGGATTCCTTAAACAATGCATTCAAATACTTTGTGGAGCAATGTGAGACAATAAAACTTGCTTATCAAGCAATGATTCATGAAATTCCATGAAGCCTCTTGTGTCACACGCATATGCATACTATACAATTGTTATAGTCTAAGCACTGACTTAGACGTCACCCACAATTGTAGTTCAAAGGTTAAGACCATGTACTTTTCAAAGAATGAGTCAAGGTTCACATAAGTGGAAAGCCCACAAGAACCAAACCTCTGTCCACATAATGTCAATTTTGAAGTTCCTTTTTCTTTTTGACCACCAAATTTTGTTTTGGATGAACCTTTCGGACAACAATGTATGTCCAAAACTTTGCTTATTTTGCATCAAGTAAGCTATGCCCAAAATACAAAAAGTATTTTGAGAATGTTGAATGTCCCTTAATGTGGCTTAATTGAATCAACCTCCTAACCTTGAGGTGATGGAAGGAGGCCTTCACCAACATGCCATTTATTTAGATGAACATTTTTAAAATCATAAGCTAGGATCAAGTGATTTTTTTTTGACGTTGTAGCTATTTCTAGGAATTTGATGTATATTCTCAATTCTTTCTTTTATTTGTTGCAATATGGCTTGTAAACTTTTTAGGTGAAGTTCACAATACAACATTTACCATTTTGGAATTTGAAGTTTGTACCTAGTAGGTGACAAGTAACATTCTTATCCAACAACTGCGACCACATCATTGTCATGAGCGTAGTCAATGCTAACAAAAGGAGTTGTAGATTTTCTTATATCTTGTGTGGGCCATTAAACAACATGCTTTTCTCTTTTTCTAGAAAGGTGTCCAATTAGCGACTAGAGCAATTTGCAAATTAAGAGCATCCAACGAGAGAATGGTAGTGTGAAAACTTTAATCACATAGACAAACATATGACAAGTTTCTATAAAATTTAATTTTCATTTATTTTTCACTTTGGATTAAGTGCCAATAGAGCAGGTTTTGCTATAAATCATTTCATTACTATGTCCATCTCCATGCATCTAAGCTAGAGGATGCACAATAAAATAAGTGCAATATGTAAACAAATGGATTGTGGCCATTTGCACACACATGCACACCACATAGGGGAGAGAGAGAGAGAGAGAGAGAGAGAGAGAGAGAGAGAGAGAGAGAGAGAGAGAGAGAGAGAGAGAGAGAGAGAGAGAGAGAGAGAGAGAGAGAGAGAGAGAGAGAGAGAGAGAGAGCATAAATATGTATGAAAGCAAAAATTGCAGTCTTGGAAAGTTAAATCATCTTATCAAATTCTTTTCATGTTGGACATCAACTCAAGCTAGAATATATGGTGATGGTCCACCTCCTAATACATTCAAGTTGTTGATTGACCATAATGGCTGAGCAAGGGCTTCTAAGTCCCATTTGTGTACTTTTATACTTTGAAAATGTTGCAAGATGTGTATGTGAGATCTTGGAATATTTGATATCTAAGAGGACTCACTACCTAACCCATGAAAGACAATGTCTAGTGGGTTGAAGTGCATGCATAATGCTACTGTAGCAAGTTATTTGAGAATATAAACATACATTATATTTTATACTTGTTGGCTATATGAATACAAGAATGTTGATTCAAGAAAGGGAACATTTCATGATCATTATTTTGTCTTTTGGCTAAGAGAAATGTGTCATGAATAATGAGAAATGCGTTAATTGAACTTCACGCTTATGAGATACTTGAACCCATATTGGCGAGCTGTTTTTTGAAAATGTGTGTTTCTATGTCTATGTGTATGTGGATGTGGATGTGTTACCAATCTCAAGGGGTCTAAAATAAGTAAGATTCCTCATCTTAAATGTGTGTGTGTGTGTGTGTGTGTGATGTCATGCGAAAAGGCACATAGGTCTAATAAGTACATCTCAAGTGTGATGATCCATGTAGGAGCATAAATATGTCTCAAAATCAAGACACAAACAACTATAATAATAAAAAATTAGACTCTGTTTTTATGTGTGAGAAATTGAATATAGTAGTCAATGATGCTGATACAATGAGGTGTAGCTGTATAGTAAATATCATGTCATAAACTATAGTGGAACTAGAACCCTTCCCTGCTGAATAAGGAAGGATGCATGGCAATGTTGATGGAGAGGAAACAGTTTTTGGAACTGTAAAGGCATATAGAGGAGCACCCTAGTATTGGGAAGTTAATGCCAAGAGGCCATGGGAGGCTGTGGAGCAATAAAGCAGTAATCCATTTCTGAAGCCATGGAAGAAAAACATAGTAAGGGTTTCAAAAAGGAGAAATGTGGATCTTTCTAAATACGCAAGTGCTTTCTGTCAGGTTTGAATCCACAGTTGAGCGCCCTAGTGTGGTGAATCCACAACGAATCAGCCGTAGACAGCCGCACACCAAGAAGAGCGCTGGAATTAGTGTTAATTTATTTGTCATTACACAAATATAAACAGGTGTTTTTTGTTTATACATATCATTTGCTTATTTAGTATTGAATACACACACACACACACACACACACACACACACACACACACACACACACACACACACACACACACACACACACACACACGTATATTAGAAGCTTAGACATTAGGAAACAAACATCCAATATATAAATTTTCTTTTAATTGACTAGGACTTTAATATACTAGTTTCAGCTTTTACAAAAAAAACTTCTAATAATATCTTGTAAGTTAAAATAGAAAAACTTTTGGTGACCGGTGAAAGGGCCCCCTTCAAGAGCCACCTACCTATCATGGATGCATTTTAAAAGACTAGAAGTGGGACCTTGAGCATGGCATCAGAGGAGCCCATAGTACCATGCCATAATATCCATGAGGAAGGAGTGTCAGCACACGCTAATGGTCCTCTTCCACCACCTACACATTGCAAGTATGCTTGTGATAGTAAAATAAAATAGAACCTCTAATGCTCGATTTCACCAACATTCCATGCTCGATTTATAACAAAAAAAATTGGCGGGCGGGGCCGATGCAGATTGGTCCCAATCTGAGCCGGCCAAATTTGTTTTGTTTCCAGAACCCATTTTTGCACCATGTAGAACTTCAAAACTATTTCCAAATAGCCAAAAATGGTTTTGAAGGTTCTACATGCTTACATGCTGCAAATATGGGTCCTATAAGCAAAAAAAAATTGACCGGCGCAAGCCTCATAGTCGGACCAGTCATTATTTAGTTGTTTGCAACTGACAGATTCGTTGCTTCTAGAACCGCAGGCTCATAGTCGGACCAATCATCCTTTAGTTGTTTGCAAACTGACAGAGTTTTATGGCTTTGAATGAGCATTCTTGCAGAAAGCATATTTGAATGAGCACATAATACAACAAGCAATTAAGTATTATGGAAGGAGCAGGGCACATGCCATTCTGCCCTGTAAGGATTTCCAAAAAAATTTGGGCGAGGACCGGAGGGGCCGAGCCTAAATTTTTTTGGAAAGCCGAACCGGGCAGAATGGCCTGTGCCCGGCTCCTTCCATTGTGTAATGGAGTCTTTGACTTTTTCACATGCCATTTACAAAGCATAATCAGCAGTTTGGGATTTTTTGGACCAATGAGAAATTGCCACGTGGTAGTCTGACACGCACAGTCTGACACAAACTGACACGGACTGGAATGGGCTTCACAATTTTGAAATTTTTTTTTAGAAAATTCAGTGACATTTTATGCTTTTTAAAAAGACCAAAAAGTGGCATAATCAGCAGAAAGAATCCATTACAATAGAGTTATCACCTGGAGCAATTTCGAATTTGATCCTATCTGCAGTAGTCACTTGACAGAATCCGCTTTTTGGACAGAAACCTTTGACAAAAACTTTTTCAATTTGGCTACGCTTGATAGAACTCTGATCGGGCTAGAAAGAAAGAGCGGGCCAGAGAGGGATAGAGCGAGCCTAAAAAGAGGAAGATCCAGCGTGCAAGGGGGGAGAGAGAGAGAGAGAGAGAGAGAGAGAGAGAGAGAGAGAGAGAGAGAGAGAGAGAGAGAGAGAGAGAGAGAGAGAGAGAGAGAGAGAGAGAGAGAGAGAGAGAGAGAGAGAGAGAGAGAGAGAGAGAGAGAGAGAGAGAGAGAGAGAGAGAGAGAGAGAGAGAGAGAGAGAGAGAGAGAGAGAGAGAGAGAGAGAGAGAGAGAGAGAGAGAGAGAGAGATACTGAGTTGAAATTGGGTCTAAAAAATGGCCGTTAGTGACTACTAATACCCATCAGGCCATGTAACTCCTAATACCCATTAGGCCCCTAAAATCAAAAGGGCCAAAAAATTAAAAAAAAATGGTCGTTGGTCATCCTATTGGATATGGCCAAGGACTACGTGACCAAAAAAACGGACAAAAAAAATGCCTAGAGAATGGCTTTCGTACTTGCCACTCTCAGAAGTGGTCATTTTGCGAGATCCGGACGAGTTCAGTGCCAAGGGAGAGTGCAGCGACCGTTTGTAGTCAACTGATTGTCTTCACTTTAGGTTGAGATAGTTACATGATTGTCAGCTAGTATTGTTGTTAGCTAGTATCTTTTGACTTGTACTTCAATGTTGTTTTCTTTCATATTCACACAACTAGTACTGTTGGAAATCCATCACTGAAACCCCGACAATTGATATTGGACATCCAGCTTGGGCAATAATTGAAGACGACATGTTTGCATCCATCCATATTTCACTTTGGATGCATCCACCCATATTTCATTTTGGTTTTTTTCTTTTGGATGACCTAATGAATGCTTTCAATAGCACATAAAAGACCATTGAAGAAGCCACCTTGCCATTGTTTTGAAGCTCTGCATGCCAAAAAAATGTGAAAATCATTTAGATTGGAATATTGCAATATGTCTAGTCAAAATGGAATAAAGTTGTATCAAGAAGCAATAAATTGCAATATTTTGAACGAGATGTCCGCTAGGCATTGAAACTTATAAATAAAACGTTTTTACTGCACTTACAAGTGTAATAAGGGCTTTAATGATGCATTTTTTAGAGCATCGTCAATGCACAGTCTAATTTTCATCATACTCTTGTCCAAAATAAATATACATAAGGTTTTATTAAGTTCTTTCACAAGAACTTCGACATATCTCATCATCATTATCGAGCTGGTCTTTTAAATGAGCTTCATCCTTATTATCTGTCATGAGTCATGTGCAAATCACATTGCTTCATGTTGTCTCCACCTGTTGTGTCATCAATAAATGATATATTTACTATCATTTCCGATACCAATATACTTGTGATTGAGACATAGGATTTCCATACCATCAAAGGCTAGTAGGATACCATCATTTCCATGCCAATATACTTGTGATTGAGGCATGCTATGAAAGTTATCTCCACAACTAATAGAGAGTGGATTAACAACTCCCTTTTTGGGAGAGTTTTGTGCATTAATTTAAACATTTAGCCATATTAAATGCTTGATGTGCTGTAACAGATTAAAGTCTATGTGGTTGACAAATGGAGGCAACAATTTAGTTCCAAGGAGGGTTCGTTGATTCAATCAGCATCCCCTTCGTTAACGGTAAAGTTATCCTCAGCAAGGACTTCATACAAAGGAAAATCGCAGGGCATAGACAGGTCAATTCAGTCAATGCAAAATATGTACGAATGATGATGAGCCCATCAGGATTACCATTGATGGACAAAAAGACGTCGAAGGTGTGGAGAAATTCATCCTCGAAACATGTGTCAAGCGAGTTCGAGGTATTGTTGCTTGATCATGCAGGCAAACCTAAAAAAAATGGTATGAAGATGTTCCACACATGGACATTCTGGAGACATCCAGTAGTCCTTCAGATTACGATACCTCAAAGAAGCGTTATGCTCATGAACAGCTGAGAGTGGTATTGATTGGCTCTCCTGAGGGCATCCACACAAGTAGTAGTAATCCAAAAGTACCTGAGGCAGAGGGCTTAGATGTATTCATGTCTACAAAAGGCCCTGCATCAAGAGTGGACATTGTGAACATGATGCAACGTACTGGAGAGGGTGATCTTCGTCAGTCTTGGGTGTAGTGAGATCATACTAGACGTGTACAAGGCTGGACAACAATGGCTTGTCATGTCTATAACCCAAGGTTGGTTGACATTGTTATGTACCTAACATGTGTCATGTGTGAGAGAAAGCATGCTGAACTTGCTTCTTTATGTTTATCACAGTGTGCAAGAACTGCTAACAATCGCAACATGTGAAATGAAAGAGAAAGACACAACATCCCAAATATTTTTTTGGGAAATGCTATACTCGGTAGTGACACAGAATGCCAATCCATCTGCAGACTTTCATGGCTTTATGACAGATGAGGTCCAATCAAATTGGAGGGCTTGTACTGTGTTCAACAGTGAAGCAGAAAACAAGATGACTGGTCGAGAGCATTCATGTTTGTTTCACTGGGAACAAAGCCTGTAGATACACACCTCTAAGTATATTCATCAAAACTTTCAGAAGGAACACAAAGACTTGTGTGAAAAATGGCACACATATCAAACGTGCTGGCACAATGCAAGGTCATTCGTCAGTGGTGGAGAACCGGAAAAGTGAAGGAGTCTAGCATCCTAGCAATGGACAGTTGGATAAGTTGGTGGAGTATCCATATTGCGCATTGGGGAGACTGCATGGTCTATGAAAGCACTATACTTTAGGACCATAAATGGATCTACAAAAGATCCACAAGAGTGATTAAATGCCTAGACACAAAAAAGTTGATCCAAATTGGCAATTTGACAAACAACAAGCATTAACAATCAAAAGTATTGATCAACATTGAAATCCGAGCCCACACATGTGTGTTGCAGGCTGTAGTATGGCCTTCAACCTGAGAAACAAGTAGAAATTTATTTGGTTTCATTTGGATCACAAAAACTCAATGTACATAGTGAACTAGCTTGAGATTGCCAATGAGCCCCAAAAATATTCTATCTTCTCACTATGGGAGCTTGGAATACATATCAAATTTGACTTCCTTATTGAAGTTAGCTGGATTTCCAGCATGTAATAAGGAAGTTAACTCACTCTTCTTGCCCTAAAATGAAACCCGATCCTAGAGTTATGCTTGGTAGGTAGCTAGTTGGTCAAATTCCACCTTAAACTTAGGTGTAGGTCCTATAAAGTAGGGATGACCACCAAATAGACATGACCAACTCTCTTGACTTAACCTAACTACATTAGGAGTGGGTTTCCACTTGGCATATTGGCCTTCCATGTGTGGAACCCAATCATACACAATATTTACAAAGTTCTACATGGCTAGATTTGCCAAAATAGGCTATTTTTCAAACTCCTCCTCAAATCTAGCCTTGGAAACAATAATGTATCTATATACAGTTATAAGACCTGATTTTAACATCAAAAATGAATCATATTCAGGTTTAGAAGATGACTAATGAGCCCCTAAAGATGATGACATGATCTATCACCATATCCAAGATAGAGCTTCTTTGATCTTCATCTCCTCCAAGATGAGTTGAAGTGTCTTGATTCTTCCTTGCACCTTTGCACTTGATTTCTTCCATGTTGAGTGAAGATGCATGAACTTGAAACTTGCTCCTCGTTGATCTTGATGCTTCTCTTTGAAGGAAATCTGATGTCTCCATGTCTTGTGAAAATCACATTGATCAAGATCACAAAACATGTACTTGCTACTATTACCGAGATTTATCATGCTAAAATGACTAGTCCACAAACCATCAAAAGTAAGCATGATTTTCCTAATCTTGTAATTACACAAGTGTCCTTTGAGTTGCTTTTGCTTGTTGGAGTGGATGTATATGCCATCAAAGATGATATCTCCTCATTTCCATCCTCTTCATATGCAAGGTTCCCTTGTTTGTCCTCCTACTCTTTTTCTCTTAGCCTTTTGTAGCAGTCGGATGCATAATGCCCCTTCTTTCCACAAAAGAAGCATTTTTGCTTTGACTTGTCCTTTGAGCTTGATGCATCATCCTCTTCTTTGGCCTCCTTGGGATGCTTCTTCTTTCCATTGGTCTTCTTTTTGCCCTTGAATGAGAAATAAGCTTTCTCATCTCCATCTTGCAAAGGCAATGAACTCATTCTTGCCTTGGTGTGGAGCATCCTACACTCTTTAGCCACTAATACACTACTGTGAAGTTTTTCTATAGTTGGCAAAGTGTCTTGGATGGCAAAAATTTGGATTAAATTTACAAAGTCATCTTTCTTATTGATCATGGCTACACACCTAGCTCTTCAGATTCAAACGTTTACTGCAAAGCAGTGCAGCAATCTTTTATCATTATCACTTTATACGTGGATGATACATTGTTTTTCAGCAACAGTACCGATCTGATAAAAGAAGCCAAGACAATACTATCTTCCGAATTCGACATGACCGATCTGGACGAAGCTCATTTCTGCCTTGGTATACAAATCCATAGAGACAGAAAACAGGATTTGGTTCACATTACACAACAGAGGTACATCTACAATATTTAGTAAGATATAATATGGTGAATTGCAGGTTAGCTCTCTCACCAATGAAACCAGGTCTCAAATTGTCAAAGGACCAGTGTCTCCAAACAATTAATGAGAAGCAGCAGATGCGTGAGTATCCTTACCATTATATTATAGGATCTCTTATGTATGCCATGATCTGTACCATGCCAGTCATTTCCTTAATATTTGAGGCACTTTGAGAAATGCAAAAATTGCGACACTGCATTTTTACTCGCAAATCCTGACGGGCGAAAAATGTGAAAAATGTGAGAATTCATTTTTACTCGGAATTCCTGGCAGACGAAAAATGCGAAAAATGCAACACTGTATTTTTACTTGCAATTTTTAATAGTGTCGCTTTGATAGAAAATTGACTGTAACAAAAAGGTAACAATGTCGGGTTTTGTAGTGAGAGAAAATTCCTGACACTGTTGTCAAACTCCGTGTATTTCAGCAGATTGTGTAAAAACACTTGTAATTCTGCAGACTGTGTAAAACATGGGAGAATCCACAGAACTGGAGAAACACTTGGATGAAGATTAAAAACCGATTAGTCGATTAGTAGGAAGGAGAATAATCCTATAGTAGATGCAATATTTCTATATCATTAATGATACTAGATGTGCTTTCCATTTTGGCCAAAGATCAAAGGGCATAATAAGTCTTTGTGATCTGATTCTCTTCATATATATTTATGTTAGAGGTTTCATTGTCACATGCATCTTGACTTCCTTTGCACTTCACATTTTTGCTTTTTTGCACTATGCTCCTTTTTGCTCCCTACCATTGTCTTTATTAGATTTAGGAAGCTAAAGTGGATTCCATCAAAGAGTAAAGTAGAACCTTAATAGATGGCACACCTTTTCAAGATCAAATAGATAACATTTTCTATATATTCAAAACAACTGTTGATACCTTGGCAACGAGTAGGGCAAATGCAGAGATATTGATGTTCTCAATGGAGCATATGCCACTAAGATTCTTAATATTTAAGTGTCTTGAATTTCATATGCTTTTCTCACATTCAATTGGAAAGGTGATTTTAGGTCAAACTACTTTGTAGCAAATTTGAGCAGTGATCATCATATGGTGTTGACAATAGACAACAAATGGGGTTTCAGCTTAAAGAATATAGAGAAAGCAAGCATCTTAGAAAATTTTGCTTCTTGAGATGCTGGCATCAACATCTACATGTATTCATGAGCTAACAAAAGTGAGGACACAATTTGGAGAATATTGAGCATCTATTGCAAATGGGAGTGTAATATTCATTTTTTATGATCCTCACCATGTCAAGAATTTTTCAAAGACAAGTTTTTACCACTCTATTACATTTGCAACACGACTTGAGTCATTGGTTGATAGACGAGACTTATGGGTGTGATTCATAATGGAATCAAGATACTACAAACGCAAATGGGCAAGGCATGAAACTTTGTGAGCCAGCTCTAAGATGGAGAGCTAATGGAAATCGCACGGTTGGGTGTGATCAGAGGGCAAACACTATGGTGAGTGTTTTGCTAGAGATCTATTGGAGGTGACATTGATGGCGAGGACTTCATGGTGTGCTAATTTGGGAGTACAAGATGGCATTACAGCAGAGGGCCATTCATTGGCATTGGCATCGATGGAGAGGCATCTACCATCATGGGCATGGATAAGCTACCTATAGCTTTCATGTAGGTGGCTGTATTTGCAAGAGTCTAGGCTTGGTATAGGGGTTAGAACTTGTATGGTTCAAATTCATAGGTGGTGAGATCATGAAGCCTAGAGGAAGTCACTCGGAGCCATATAACTTAGAACGATCAAGGAGACATTGGTCTTGGGTTCCCGTGAGCGGTGACTCGGGGACAGGCTTGTGTTGGCACGATGTCGGGTAGCACATAGCCAGGGAGAGCGAGCAAATGCTGTCAAAATATTGGAAATCTATCTAATGTTGTAAGTAGGGGTC
Source organism: Diphasiastrum complanatum (assembly GCA_029204225.1). Classification (NCBI taxonomy): domain Eukaryota; kingdom Viridiplantae; phylum Streptophyta; class Lycopodiopsida; order Lycopodiales; family Lycopodiaceae; genus Diphasiastrum; species Diphasiastrum complanatum. Next base: position 80,363,983 of record CM055094.1, read on the forward strand.
CTAAAAATGCCAAAGATGAATTGAGCTCTTTTGTCTTAGTAAAGACCCATCTTAGAACAAAATATTCAAGGTAGGTAGAAGTAGAAACTCGAGCTACCATAGGAATTGCCATTTGTACTTTGCATGCCACATTGAATGCATGAGATGTGATGGATATTTAAAAAGAACCACAAATTCCTCAAGAAATTTCAAAGTACAAAAAGAGAGCTAGGATGGGTCTACATTATATTAAGATGAATGTCTCAAATGACATCTTAAGAGAAATTGGTGCATGTACTAATGCCAAAGATGCTTGGGATACTCTCAAGTCCATCTATGAGGCAAAGAATACTTCTAGACTTCTAACACTAAGAAACCAAATTTTTCAAAGTGTACAGAGAAGTGATGAATGTGCTTCAGCTTATGTAATAAGAGTTAAAGACCTCCATAGAGAATTGTCATGCATAGGAGACTCCATCAGCCAAAATGAACTTGTTCAAGTCATACTTAATGGGTTAAAGGAGGAATATGACAACCTTGTTCAGAGTTATGCCATTAAGGAGGAGCTACCAAGTTTGGAAGCACTCCAAAGTGTGCTCATTTCTGAAGAATCAAGACAAGAGTATAAACTCTTGAAAATGGAGAGACTATCTCTCAACATTGATGGTAAAGCTCTCTTTACCAAAGACAAGAACAAGACAAGAAGTAAGAATCAACACCAATCCTCTTCAAGCAAGAACAATCTTATTTCCAAGGAGAAAGGAGAAGAGGATGAGTCCTCTCAAGCTTTCACATCCAAGAAGAAGAAGAAAAACATCAAGTGTTTCTTTTGTGGCAAGAAGGGGCATTATGCCACCAATTGCTTCAAGAAGAAGAGTCAATTCAAGCAATCCAACATTTCTAATGAAGAGAAGGAAGATGCTCATGCAAGTGATGGAGAGGGATCTCTTATGGTCTCGAGTTTTTCTTCATCACCTTTCAAGAAGGATGGTTCGTGGTATATCGACAGTGGAGCTTCCTCACATATGTGTAGCTCCAAGCATTCTTTTTCATCCATGTCACCTTATGAAGGATCCAAGAAGTCCATCTACACAGCAAATGATCATGAGTGTGCTATTGAAGGCATAGGGACCATTCCCTTAAAGCTTTCTTCATCAAAAGTTCTTTCTCTGTCTAAAGTGCTTTTTGTTCCTAAGTTAACAAAAAATCTTATTAGTGTTGGGCAATTGTTTGATAGTGGACTAGATGTGAATTTCAATGTTGATACATGTACAATCAAGAAGCATGATGAGATCCTTGCATTTGGGTCTAGATATGGTGGAATCTACAAGCTTGATCCCAAAGAGTATGCTAACTCTTGTGATGGTGCTTTTGCTTCTCATATTTCTTTGGAGGAACTATGACATAGAAGATTGGGGCATCCTAACTATAGTTCGATGGTGTCTATGGTCAAGAAAGCCAAAGCTATTGGCTTGCCTAATCTTATTTCCAAGAATTTCAAGCCATGTGAGGCTTGTGCCATATCTAAGTCTCATAAGAAGCCTTTTTCAAAGTCATCTATCAAAACTACACATCCATTGGAGCTCATACACTCGGATGTGCACTTCTCATCTTCAAAGAGCAAGGGTGGTGCTACTTATTTTGTAACTTTCATTGATGATTTCACTAGATTTACTTGGTTATATCTTCTAGCTTCAAAGTCTATGGTGTTTGACTATTTCCTAAAGTTCAAAGCTCTAGTTGAAAAGCAATTTTCATACAAAATCAAGATTCTTAGAAGTGATGGAGGTGGTGAGTACACTTCCAATAAATTGCATGAATATTGTGAGCTTGAAGGTATTAAAAGGGAGTTTTCTTGTGCATATACACCATCTCAAAATGGAGTGGCTGAAAGAAAGAATAGAACCTTGTGTGAATCTGCCAAAATCATTAGAATTGAGGCATCCTTGCCAAAAGACTTTTGGGGTGAGGCCATCAATTGTTCAAACTATCTTTGCAATCGACTCCCTCATGTTGCACTTGGAGGAAAGTCACCATATGAAGCACTTTATTTGAAGAAACCTAAGGTTGATCACCTTAGAGTGTTTGGATGCATTTGCTTTGTCCATATTCCCTTGGAAACGAGAAAGAAGGATGATCCTTGTGCAAGCAAAGGAGTAATGGTTGGTTATTCATCCAACAAAAAAGCCTATCGAATCTACATGCTCTCTACTTCTAAAGTAATTGATAGTAGAGATGTAGTTTTTCATGAAGAAGAAAAGTCCAATCTTGGAGGGGCCGAGATCAAACAACCTCAAGATCTATCACCTTTTGTTATTGAAGACAATCAACATATGGAGGAGTCGAGATTTGAAAATGGAAGTCCTTAGATCCTCACTCCTAGAAGATCCATGAGGGAGAGATCCGAGCCCAAGAGGCTCACTTATGATGACAAAGGAAAACAAGTGGATCTTGATTCCACTTATGCTTATTTTGTTTCTCATGAGGAGCCCAAAGATGTCCAAGAAGCCCTCAATACCAAGGAGTGGTATGAGGCCATGAAGATTGAATATGATGCCTTGATCGCCAACCACACATAAGAGCTAGTGGATCCACCACCTAACATGCATATTATTGGATGCAAGTGGGTGTTCAAGATCAAGTACAATCATGATGGCTCCATCAACAAGTACAAGGCAAGATTATGTGCTAAAGGCTTCTCACAAATATATGGCCTTGACTATGAAGGAACCTTTGCTCCTATAGCAAAGATGGTGACAATAAGAATCATAATCTCTCTTGCCTTATTTTCTAAATGGAAATTGTCTCAACTTGATGACTCCAACGCTTTTTTGAATGGCTATCTTGAGGAGGAGATATACATGGAACAGCCTCAAGGATTTATCAAGGATAAATCTAAGGTGTGTTTGCTATTTAGAAGTCTGTATGGCTTTGGAAGCAAGCACCTAGATCATGGTATTCAAGACTCAACAACTTTCTACTTTCATTAGGATTTCTGCTTAGTGACTATGATCCTTCTATGTACTTAAAGTTTGATGGTAGTAATATTGTCATTCTTCTAATCTATGTAGATGACATTATTCTTAGTGGAAATTGTTTGATGCTAGTTCAAGAAACCAAAGATGCATCAGGAAAAGAATTTAAAATGCAAGATCTAGGAGAGAATCATTACATTTTAGGCCTTGAGATTGATTTTCATGAGGAGTATGCTTTTATTTGTCAATCTAGATATGTCTTTTCTATGTTGAGAAAATTCAATATGCAAAATTGTAAAGGCATAGATACTCCCATGGAGCAACATGTAAAAGATCCTATTAAAGGTGATGAAAGATCCTTCGAGGACATCACACTTTATAGTAGTCTTATAGGTCTTTAATTTGGCTTACTATCACTAGAACCGATTTGAGCTATTGTGTGCACAAATTGAGTCAATTTATGCAAGATCCTAAGATCCAACATTGGAAGATGGCCAAGAGAGTTCTAAAATATGTATCTTCTACTCAAGATTATGGTTTACTGTACAAGAATGAAGATCTAACCATTGTTGGCTATAGATTCCGATTTTGCAAGTGATAAAATGGATCGAAAGTCCATTAATGCATATACTATCTTTCTTGGAGGCAATCTTGTGTCTTGGCTTTCAAAGAGGCAAGATACCATATCTCTATCTTCTTGTGAAGCCGAGTACAAAGCACTCACTACAACAACTAAAGAGGTGCTTTGGATCAAGAGATTAATCATGGAGCTAATGTGCATCAAAGAGGATGATCTTCCCTTGATCAAATGTGACAACATATCGGCCCAAGCTCTTGCAAACAATCCTATTTTTCATGCAAGAAGCAAGCATATAGAAGTGGCACACCATTTTGTAAGGGAAAAGCTCATTGGAGGTGAAATCAACTTGGAACATGTCGACACATCTTCATGTATTGTTGATCTTCTCACAAAGCCACTTTGCAAAAGTGTCTTCTCAAAGCATAGATCTAATCTTGGTCTTATCTCAAGATCGATGCTTGATCCACATTAGATACATTTTTAGGAGGAGTGTCAAAATATTAGAAAAATCTATCTAATGTTGTAAGTAGGGGTCCTAAAAATGCCAAAGATGAATTGATCTCTTTTGGCTTAGTAAAGACCCATCTTAGAATAAAATATTCAAGGTAGGTAGAAGTAGAAACTTGAGCTACCATAGGAATTGCCATTTGTACTTTGCATGCCACATTTAATGCATGAAAAGACTAGGTGGCACAATTAGACATAGTGAGGTGGCTTGAATAAGTTTAGATAGCTTGAGAGGTGGATTCATAACTCCAATTCAACTAAAAGTAGGAGAAGAGTCCATGGATCTATATATATGTGATGTACTCTCATTGAGAAGATGATGAAATTTGTGTTTAATGCAGATTTGGAGACTAAGGTCTTTGTGCCCTCTCTCTCTACTCGAGTTTTGTACTTTCATATTTTCTCTCTAGCCGAGTTGAGGCATTTATTATGCTTAGTTTCATGTTTTGTTGACAGATCTTGCTTGTAACACAATGATCAGCTTTCCTATTGTCAATCAATGCTAGTCTGATATTTATGGTATTATTGGGCTTAGGAGATCAAAAATACATGTGTAGGGCATCCCACACGTGTGAATTTAACAAATGCTAGAATCCATGACAACCATTAGTGAGAGGATCTGATTTGGAGACCAGTGGTGTAGCAGCAGATCTGCAAGTGGCATAGGTGTGGTGCGATAGGATACCACTTATGGGCAGTCCACCGTTATGTATTTATTATTTGCGTTGGTTTGCATGAGTGTGTGTGGGCTTGCATGTTACCTTGTCACGAGGGTCTAGATCTAAGTTGGAGTTGTATGTGTTTATGCATTGGCTACATTAGAAACAAAGTAGTCACTTGATATGCTCTTTGACTTGTCGTTATGTCTACTAGTTGCCTATTTGGTGAGGGTACAATCTTATGGTGGCAATAAGATTTCCTCAAGTTGAGCCTCAATCACTCATTTATGTCAGCTTTACAGGTTTGTGCCTATAAGTGCCTGATAGGATGTCAACCTAGCTAGATGGAGGATGTAAGTCTCATGGTGGCAATGGGATTTCCTCAATTTGAGCTATGTCGCTCATGTGGTCCACTTGTGTCTTGTGTGCAAGTCGGATTGGGGACAAGTTAGTTGGTCGAGAGTGTGGTAGACTCTTTGTGTGAGCATTGTGTTTGCATGACACTTTGTGTGTCAAACCTGGTGATTTGTTTGAGTCAAGTATAGGGTAGTAGGACATGCATAACATCTTTTGGACACTCTAAACATTGGTATAGTTTGTATTTCTTTACCTCTATCATAGTTGAGCTTAAGGGAGAGAGTTAAAAACCAGGTTCAATATGATTCAATTGTATAAGCTTCAAATGTGATATTGTAATAAAGGTATAGTTAATAAGTTTTGCTGTATTTAGTTGTCCTTGGACTTGACCCGCCATCGACATATCAGTGGGGCTCTCGTCTCGTAGCTGGCTATTTGGGTTAGCCGAGTAGCCACATTGGTAGAAAATTAGCCTATACATTGGTTTTTGGTTTTGTTGTGCTATACTCAGGGGCATGTCCTAGGTTTGTCAGTTGGTTTGGCCATAGGTGTGGGCCACAGTTGGTAGGCTAGTTTAGTGACCCTAAGCCCATGCAATTTGGGATTTTTCTTATATGTACAGTGTTTTTTTGTAATCTATTAACTTTTGTTGTGCCATCTTTGAGAGCTTGTGAGGAGTGGCTATGGCGATTGATTGATGTGATCGACATACTGCACTAGATTCTATCATAATTTTAACTTTTTGGTCTTCTCAATCCCTCCATGACTTCCCTTTCTCTCCTTTATAGACAAATCCATTTCAATTTCTCCCGACCTCAATCTTGGACCCTTTTGATGACTTCTATCTTTCCTCCCCTTCTTTCCTTCTAGAACAATGCCTCTCACTCCTACTTCCTCAAATTTATTTGCTCTGCTATCTCCTTCTTTGTCTCTCTTCCTCATCTTTTCAAGTCTATCTACAGAGTTCTCCTCTCCATGCGAGATCTTACCGTTTGGACTGGTGGCAATTCTACCTTGCCTTTGAAATCTTTATGGTTCTCTAAAGTAATCAATATCAATTCTGGATGTCTTTCTTTGATTGAAAACAGATGTTGTTTTTGTCTCTCGCACAAGGGTCTTGTCACTTGGGAGCATATCATGAATTTCATCTATTCACTTAGTCTTTCCCATCTCATAACTGAATTTGGTCTCTCCGCTCGTAAAACCAACATTTCTTATGCTTTCACTCATGGAGACCTTGGGCCTCTATCTACTTTCTCCTCTAATCAGAACAACAATTGGCTTCTTAAGGTCCATGACAAATCTGACAAAATATCCTATTCTTCTATTTTTGCTGCAACCAAAGAACCGAATTTCACTTTCTCCTGGTTCAATTCCAAATGGAATCTTTCTAATCCACCCCACATTTGGAAAGTCAGATTTCAACGCACTCATAAAATTAAAACTAGAAAACTCAAAGTCTTCTCTCTTGGAATCCTACAGCTCTGTCTTCATGTCTATGTTCGTTATAGAGGAGATGTAATGCATGTCTGTTCAAAATGCAAACTATTATCATATAGGAAGATAGATTTGGATGCATTGTTAATTGGTAGTTGCCCTTAGTTACTTTGCATAAAAAATCCATGAGATCTTGGCAATTAGGATTTCTTTGGCATATAAAAATTTGACATGGTATCAAAACTTTGATTATTGGTCTTCCAAGCTTCTTTTAGGTGATCCATTTGCCATTTGTGCAAGGTTAAAGGTGAGTTCAAAATTGGGAATCAAGGAAGGCATTTTTGTGCATATCCCTAAAGGAAGGGGATCAAACCTTTGGGAAGGAGAAATTCAGCTTAAATGTGGTATGATCCTAACTAATATTTTTTTAGAAAGTAGTTGAGTTGCATATTATTAGAATAAGTTAGATCCGATACTAGTTTTCACTTAATGGTAGTGATTTGAATTAAAATTGCTAAATTGTATTGTTGATGATGCTCATAATATCTTTTTGATTTGTTTGATCTCTTATAATTGTTTATAATATGATCCCTTAACACTTATTAGGTGATTTGGGAGCACAAGATTGTGCACATCATCATTATTTGATGAAGTTTGATCTAGATCTACTTTGTCTAGTCGAGATCACTTATCATGGCAACATTGTTTTGGAACCAAAAGATAGGTTGGCATCTTCTAACTATTCTATGTGGATGATTAGTAAGGAGTTAGTGAGCGTGAACTCCATCAATCATGAAGTAAAGAGAGTGATCATGCTCACTCATAATGAGTTCAAGACCAAGCAACAAAGTATGGATTCAAGAGTACCTTGGATTTTGCTTCTTGCTTGAGCTGATACAAGCTTTTGTTAAGAACAATTTATGTGCACTTCCATTGTCCTCTTCCTTAACCAAATTACTTGATTTCTTTGCCTTCCCTTCCTAGATTTCACTAGATACTTATAACACTCATTTTTATGATGGCTTTGTTGCTGCAATAAACAAAAAATTCCTTCATGTTTTTCATTTCCTAAGGATTTTGCCTCATCTTAGGTGAGTCATGCTTTCCACTTCTTAGGTGCTTTGCCTTTTTTTCATTTGAATACTAAAGCCTAATCATTGCCATCACTCAACTGATGATACCTCACTTGTGTTGCTCCTCCTAAAGTATAGTTCCCAAAAACTTTTCAAATCATGGCATAATCTCCCTCCAAGAAATCCTACCTACAAATAATTGATAATTATCAATCATTCCAATCAATGTCATTTGCACAAGATCATTATTTCTTGGCACTTCTCCTACTACATGAAGCTCATTTGAAAATTCTTATTTGTGTGATAAATACACTAACATTTTCACCTTGATTAAAATGTAAACAATACTTGGAAGGACTTTGAGGACTTTAATATGCATAAATAAAAAAATTGAACAAAATTCAAGGGAAAGTTCTACATGGTGCATTGCCAATGAAAGCAATGCCTATTTTTAATTTGTGTGCTCTTAATATGTGTCCTTGTTTTTACTCTCATACATAAGAAAAAATTTCAAATGTCGCTTCACTATCAATCTGACAATTCGAGCTCTTTACATTGGATTAAAAGTACATGCAATTGCTTTAGTTTTTCTATATTTGGTCTCCTTTTTGGAGATTCTTGTTAAGGTATTAGTCCTCCTAAGAAGCATCATCAAATATGCATCTTCCTTCCAAGGGGGTCTTGAGAAAAGTCTTTAGTCTTTAAGATAACTTATCTCCCATCTTTAGCTTCTCTTTTGAATACAATGACATTAAATCTTAAGATTCTTATCATTCTAGTAAGGAATTAAAATAGATAGAAGCCTTGATTATTGATGGCGGCCAAACTTGCCCTGTCACCACCATCAGATCCATTGTAATAATGTCGTGATTGATGAAATTGGGCATGTTCTGCATGGACAGAAGGTGTCGATTGGGTGGCCGCCTTTAACTTTTCTTCCAGGGTGGCAATATGTTGGTTTAGGGCCTCGATTGTGGTAGGATATGATTTTTGCATTTGGGTATGTTGCTCCATCATGGCCTTTAACTTTTGTGCCAACTTTTGATATGCCTCCACTGAAATGTTAGTTCCCTCGGGAATAGCTGGAGGTGCAAAATTTTCAAAATTGGCCTGTTCCAGCTGATCCTTCGTAGTGAAACGTGCTGCACTTGTGGCTGCTAAGGCATCGTCCCTCTCCATAGTGAGATTTGTCGTTAGATTTTGGAGATGGGAGATGCGTTGATATTTCAGCTGAGCTGGTTTTGGAGGTGGCTGAGCATCTACTACTATTGTTGGATGTGTGCATCTAGATCTTGGATTTGCTGCTGCTATTGATTGAAATCAGCCACCAACTTTTTCTTTTCATGATGAAGCTGTAAGATGGCTCCATCGTCTACCTGCCTCAGTGCATGTTGGCCTAACAATGTGCCGAAAATGCTATATTGGAGCGCATTCACCAACCATACCACTTTCTGGGCCTATAGTGGTAATTGCTCCCAAGGTCCAAGGTTAGGAAGGGGCAGCCATAGTGGGGGTAAGGCATAGGGTCATATGGAAGGAGATCTGGAATCGATGGAGGAGATGTATTTTGTGGAAATGAAGGTGGAGGGGATTGTGTGGGAGGTGAATGTGGAAGTGGTTGGTGTTTTGGAGGAGAATTAGCTTGTGAAGGAGAAGAATGGATGGGAGTATTGGTCATCATGGTGGATTGTGTTTGCATCAGTAAGTGTAAGACAAAATCGTCTACGTTGGTCGGTGGAAATCTATCACTATCATAATAAGACTAAGCTCCTAATGCCTCAAGCTCCAATGGTCTAGTTAATTATGGGAATTGCTAATAACTTCATAGCAGGATAAAGAGTAGCTAGTCCAGCAGTGTATGAAGTACAAGAGGTAGCAAAGGCTCATCTCAGCCTTTTTAAAGATGCCTACTTGTGTGCAAACCATGCCAAAAAAAAAAACTAGTTTGTGTCGGGGGTCTAATGTAGGAACTACAATTTTAAAAATAAAATGCATTATATATCTTATCATATAATGGCGTGGATAGCTTGTGAGCCACTTTTGAGTTCTATTTACATTCCATGTTTGATGTTGCCACATTATTTACTCTTTTGTGCCGCATTCGAAAAAAATGTAGAGAAGCCTAGGAAAGTGAGCAATGAAACATCACCCGGCCGATACAACATAGACCGTTTGGTATAGAAGCAGCCATGATAGATGATGATTCAGGAGTTAACCTGATTTCAACAAAGCTATGTGCAAAATGGGGACTTACAAAGATGAAGCCTGCCACTTTTGCCATTAAGCAAGCTGATCAAACGACGGTCTGTCCTAAGGGAATGGTAGAAGATATACTTGCCAAAATTTTTGGAGTTCAGTTTGTCATTACTTTTGTAGTAATGGACTAACCTAACACACCAAATGTATATCGTGTCTTATTGGGCCATCCATGGTTACGAGTTCATAACTGGGGCACCGGAAAAATTACTTTCAAAAATTGTGAACGTGCAGTCAAAGTTGATCTAATCACTTGGACTATCAAGCCAGTAGTCCAAAAAGGGAATGACGATTCATCCACAATGGATTATACTTGTGATCGAGAAGTGAAGACTTTGGGAGTTCACTATGACTCTGTAACTGATACTGTCAATTGGAACCAAGCTCTTGCAATCGTGGATTGTATAGTAGACTATATGTGTCAATGAGATAATCAATCCGAATTGAGCGAGATTCCTTTACCAGATTGAACTTTGGATACACAAATCACTTTTTCATTGAATATGATGAACATAGCTTGGTTATCAACAGATCCAATTCTAGATCCAATTGAAGATGATCTAATTCATGAGAGTCACGCCTTGACTTACGATGAAGATGCAAAACTTATAGATGAGCAGATTCTCAATCACATGGATCCTACAAGATTTGGAGTCCGAGATATTCATGATGAACCAACAATAAAACCGTCTAAAGCAGTTGTATTGAAGGAAGGAAAAGTTGTAGGACCAATGATGAAGAGGCAAGCAAAGCAATATTGGATTTAGAATGCCAAAATTAGGCTGAACATAGGTCCAGATCCTGAAAATTTCTCTTATCTACAGTACCTAGTCGAAGGAAGTTCTTAGGCGAATGATGAACCTTTGCCAGATCTTCAGAACCTTCGCCGGACCACTTTAGATATTCAGAAACCCTCGCTGGAATTTTTGGAATCTATTTTCACAATACAAAACATGCCTGTAATTTTTTGTCCAAAAATGAGGTGCCAAACTAATACTTTGTATAATGGACCCTCCAAATTCACCTATAAAAGGGTTGAAGTCAATTTCATTTGTCACTTGTGCTAGCGAAGGTCTTGCCAAATTTTCCAACGACCAGAACTTTTCGAAACTTTCTTTTAGCCTTTTGATACACTCTTGCGCTCTTGACTTTCAGTATTTGCTTACTTTCATCATGTCTTCTACTCATACTTCTCAGTCTCCGTAGTATGTCATTCATTGTCATGTTCCAACCCAAACGGACATCATGATACTTCCTAGCACAAGCATGGTGGCTCAATGGATGAACCTTGATGAGCCTCTACTCAAGGCAATGGGGATCCACAAGCACGCCTTTTCGAGTAAAATCAATATGCAATTTATAACTTTTTCCTTTTGCACCTAGACTGAGGAAAAGTCCAAATCTTACATTACCTACCAGGGGACTACCCACAAGGTGCACGTTACTGAACCCGCCCTTGAAGCCATAGGCATATCATCAGGCACCCAATCCTCACCGAACCACAAGCATGCCAAGAATGTCTTCAAGCATTACATTGATACGTCCAATGAGCTGTACTAGACCAATGATGGGTATTTGTTAGAGTCTAGCTCGAAGGATACATTCTTTGGAAAGCTTGGTCACATATGCAATATCACAAGAGTTTGTACTCTCTCTTGGATCCAATTTGTAGATGCCTGCAAATCGAGATCCACAATCAAGAATCTCATCGTCTTTCTTGATTACACAAGTGTCAATATGGAATTTGACATCAAGGCCATTATCAAGCAATTGGTCAACACTTACAAGGTTTGTGAGCTTTAAAAAAAGAGCACATTATTGAGAGATAGAACTTTTGAAGATGCAACTTTCAAGGGGATACTCCCTACTCCTTCAATTTTGCATTCACAATCATTTGTAGTGTCTATGGATTTCTTGACTCCTTCATAAGGCAAGAGAGAAGAGAAAGAGTCCTTGGAGCTACACATATGAGATGAAGCTCCACTATCAATATACCATATACCATCCTTTTTGAAAGGAGAATAGGAGAAGCTTGATACCATAAGAGCCTTCTCCATCACCTTCAATTGCATCACTATCTCCCTCATTAGAGATGTTGGCTTGCTTGAATTGGTTCTTCTTCTTGAAACAATTAGTGGCATAATGGCTTGCCACAAAAGAAGCACTTGATCTTTTTTTTCTTCAAATTTGGTGTAGAAACTTGAGAGGAATCCTCCTCCTCTCCATCTTTGTCCTTGTCTTTAGTTTGTCTTTAGAAAAATGTTGGTGTTGATCTTTGCTCCCCCCTTGGTGCTTGTCTTTGACAAATAAGGCTTTGCCATCTCCATCATGATTGATAGAGAGTTTGATCAAAATTTCACTCAAAGATGAAGTATGAAACCAAATTTGGGTCAACATCTTTCAAACACGTGGAAATCCCTCAAAAAATCCACAAATCACTCAAATACAAATGGATTTCATGAAAAAATGTGGCCATGACCTCAAAAGACTGTCTATATCTCAAATAGACTAGATTGGCGAGCTTTTTCTTGAGTTTTTGGATCAAACAAGCAAGATTGGAGTCAAACAAAATGTGTCCAACTAGGCTGGGTGCCCTACCCACCTTGATTCAATCGGATATAACTTCTGATTGGAAGATCCAGTTGATATGAAACCAATTGCTACACAATCTTGACTCTACTAGTTTCTAGCAAGCTATCTAGCATGGACTTTGGATCTAAGTTGGAGGAGAACCAAAAAGTCAAAGTTGGCTGTCCCTCACACATGTCTGAGCACTGAATTCTATACAATACCAGATCAGCCCCAATCAATGTGATAATGAACCCTCTTGATCCAAAAATCTCAAAGATAGCGAGGGAGATGCAACTACACTCTCTTGATCTTGATTTCAAGGCAAAAAATCACTACAATCTTGATGTATGCATGGATATATAAGGTAGGCTTTGATACCATGTTGAATTTCACACATGTGGGAGTTCCCTAAGGTGTTTTTATAATCTCCTAAACTTGGTGATTGCACGAAGATCAAGCATAGATTGATAATCAAGATCTACTAAAAAAACTAAGGCAAGAGCACTTGATAACATGCATATATCAATCATCCAAGTACTTTCACACGTGTGGAGACTTTTCAAGTAAAAAACTAAGTGTGGAAAAGCCTTGATCTCAAGTAGAGAGAGAAACCAACTATCAAGCCTCGAGTAGAGAGAGAATGCCAATATGACTCAAAATGTTGTATCTCACATTAATTCCAAAAATCATAGACACAAATGAACCTAGCATGTCATCTAATAGGATCTCGAGGTAGAGGATGCTTGATTCTCATTGGACCCCTTTTTCCCTTCCTCTAGATGTGATTGGTTGAGTGACTTATGAGTCCTAAAATTTGATTGGACCATTTTGTAGAAATCTCACTTTTGATTGGTAACTAGATCTCATGCCAATACATAGGAGTGAGTCACTCATCCAACCTAATTAAGGCACTTGTAGCAAGCCTAACTAGCTCGAGCCAAAATTACAAGCGTACTTGCTCGAGTTGCCTCCTAAGCCAAAATCGGCCCTATCACCTACTCACACATAGATGGATATAGAAAAACTTATCAAACCCCTAGAGTCAACATAGATGACTTTTGTTTTTTCACAAACTAACCCTCTAGACTTTTGCAAGATCTCGAAGAGGCCATGTCTCACAACACCAATTGGATGGACCCAATGCTTCAAAAGTTGCACTTCATTTTCATATTTCCAAAGGAATATTCCAACATAGTCCGTAGAGAAGGGCATGTGATTCACTAATACTTTTTGCCACATCCAAGCCTAGGCCCATAAGGAGCAACAAACTAGCAGGATTGATTTCAAAGACAATCAACCTTTCAACCTTTTAATTTCTATGGGATGTACCATGATAATTATATATCTTTATTGATGACTTGGTGAAAAATGATAGATTATGGGCCACCATGTACTTACAATCCTTTAAGAAGAGAAGGTGGAAAACGAAATCCATTTGATTGATTTTCTACCATCTACTATGTGAAAGAAGCTTGAACCATGAAAAGTATCTATTCATCACTTTATGACTTGGATAATAAAGAGAATTTGGGCCACCATGTACTTTAAATTTTTTAAAAAAGAAAAGGTGATAAGAAGAGTTCTTTTAAGAGAATCATTTGTCTTATCAAGAATTTGTATACCACTTAGACGAAGTTCAAGTAGGTGTTTGTCAATGGTCAACAGTCAAAGATAAGTTTTATATGACTCTATGTCAAAACCTTGTCCCCACATGTTCATTCTTTTCTTTTAGAATATTATGTGACATAAAATAGCAAGTCCAATTAATCATATTGCATGCTTTTTGGCACAAAATAAACGTGTATAACCCACAAGACATGCTCAAAAATTGAGGTCATGTTTGCAAACTTATAGTAATCATATTGCTTGTCTTTTAGCACATAATAAATGTGCATAACCCACAAAACTTTCTCAAAAAAATAAAGTCGAGCTTGAAAAACTTAAGAAACAAGTGGCCAAGAAAATTTTATTATGATTCTCAATGGACAATTATAAATTTAATGAAATTCTAAAAGTCCACGACATACATTATCCAAACAATCTCTATGACGGTACATGTGAAACCATTTAACATCAACAACGAATGTATATACCATTTGTTAAGCAAATACATAACAACTACAAGTATGATTATTAGTACTCAATGTATGTAGAGTTGTAATACAAAATATAGCAAATATGTCTCAACATACTAGCTTTGGTAACCATACGATACCTCTTTGGATAAACAATTAATCAAGTCAATGGTCAAAGGTCACAATTTTAGACGTCTACTTCAAGTATTTCAAGGAACATGACAAAGAAGGCCAAGGAATCTAAGCACACTTCCCATAGTCTTAAAGTCTTTTCTTCAAGTCACTTTTTACATAACAATAACATATGTGAGTCATTTTAGCCTATTAGTTTCCACACACGAGTCAAAGATTTGGATCCCCCCTACAAGTATGGTTCCTACAACAAACACAAAAGTATTGACTTGCAGCTTGTGAAAAATACAGATTCTAAGTGGATCTAAACTCCAAGATCATTGGCTTGAATGCTTGCACTCCAAACTACATAAGCTAGGAATTGGCAACACATTCTATGCTACCTAGAATGCAAAGAACTTGATCAAAAAGCATTTACCACAAATGGAAACTTCCATAAACATCAAGTGCGGCCCAAAATAGCATTATACAGTCCATAATACATCAGCCTATCACTTTTGGAAAGCACCTAAGATCATACACAATAGCTTGAAGACAATACACACAACAATGCTCTCAATGGAGGAAGAAACAATGACAATGATCTATTGATCTCAATGAAGCATACAAAAGGTTTCTCCAACCTGTTCTCCACGACTTCCCTACTATTTATGGATGAGGAAGATGACTCTCTCTCCTCTCTCTAGAAGGTACTTGACCCTAGATATTCCCTATATAGGAAAAATAGCTAAAAATGGCTTATATGACCAAAATACATCAAAATGGTCTCATTTTGAAGGGTATGAAGTTTGACACTTCATCATACTGAAAAAATACAGTAAATAAAAACATTGTGGCCTGGTTCACACGTGTGAAACTCCAGAACCAAAACTATTTACAATTTTAGCCAATTTAGGCCTCAAACTAGCTAGGAAATGTTGACAATTTTCACACTCCCTCTTCAACATTGGATGCTAGTTTCAACATAGTCTTTGAGCACATTCCAAGATTAGATCTATGCATTAAATATAGGTCCTTTCCCAATGGTTTGGTGAAGATATCAGCCACACACTCCTTTGAAGAGACATGTTGAAGCTCCACCTCTTTGGCAATGACTTGATCTCTCACAAAATGGTGAGCAATCTCAATGTGCTTGCTCCTTGCATGAAAAATAGGATTGCTTGCCAAGCTTTGGGCTGAAAGGTTATCACAAAGTATGATTGGAGTCTTCTCTGGTTCCAGCAAGTGAAGATCCAATAACATCCTCTTGATCCAAAGAATCTCCTTGGTGCATGTTGTTAATGCCTTGTACTCGGCTTCGGTGGAAGATAGAGAGATAGTTGGTTGCTTCTTTGATAGCCATGAGACCACTCCATCTCCAAGATAGATTGCAAAGGCACTTGTTGACTTCCTATCCATTTGATCACCTGCAAAATCTGAATCTGAAAATCCACAAAGGTTAGGTGTAGTACCTCCATACAAGATGCCAAAATCTCTAGATCCCGAGATGTATCTAAGTACTCTCTTTCCTAGCTTCCAACGAGCCTCACTAGGATCTTGCATAAATTGACTTAGTTTACCAACCACAAAGCTTAGATCAGGTCTTGTGATGGTTAACCATATAAGAGATCCTATTAGCTTTCTATAGAGAGTAATGTCCTTGAAGGATCTTTCATTACTTCTTGTAGTTAGCTTTACATTTGATTCCATAGGAGTAGAAACAACTTTACAATCTTCCATATGAAACCTTTTTAGAATAGAGTTAACATACTTTTCTTGACATATGAATGTAGATTTAGAAGTTCTAATAATCTCTATTCCTAAGATATAATGAAGTTTACCAAGATCTTGAATTTCAAACTCTCTTTTGAGTGCCATCTTGATTTCATCTATATCTAGATTGTTACCACCACTTAAGATAATGTCATCAACATAGATCAAAAGTAAAGTGATATCATTTTCATTCAATCTAAAGTAGAGAGAATGATCATACTCACTCATAACAAAGTTTTGAGAAAGTAAGAAGGAATTGAGCTTAGCATACCAACTCCTTGGTGCTTGCTTTAGCCCATACAAACTCTTTTGGAGATAGCACACATGATTAGGCTCATCATGTGAAACATAGCCCTCGGGTTGCTCCATGTAAATATCTTCTTCAAGATCACCATTCAAGAAGGCATTAGTAACATCCATTTGCCACATATCCCAATCATAAAGAGTTGCAAGAGAGATTAGGATTCGAATAGTTACCATCTTTGCCACGGGTGCAAAGGTCTCATCATAGTCAATACCATATTCTTGAGCATACCCCTTTGCCACCAACCTTGCCTTGTACTTGTTGATTGATCCATCTTGATTTGTCTTGATCTTGAAGATCCACTTACAACCAATTGCCTTCTTGTCCTTTGGAAGCTTTACCAACCTCCATGTGTTGCTTTTGATGAGTGCTTGATGCTCATGATCCATGGCTTGGATCCATTCCTTCTTTTGAATTGCTTCACCTACACAAGTTGGTTCATCAAAAGAGGTAAGAAAAGCAAAGTTAGAGTTGTCCACCACTTGCTTTCCTTTTTCATCATAGGTTAGCCTTGATGGCTTAGCCCTTTGCCTTTGAGTCTTCCTTGAAGTTTGCTTTGGAGTGGCATCTCCATCTTCATCCAAGACATCTTGCACATCATGATGATTAGTAGGCACATCAACATCAACATCAACAACATTGGAAACATTCTCTTCATGAAAGATGACATCCCTACTTATGACAACTTTCTTTGTAGAAGGAATGTACACTTTGTAAGCCTTGCTTACTTCACTATAGCCAACAAACACACCCTTCTTTGATGAAGGATCTTCTTTAGTTCTATCATCAAGTGTGATATTGACAAAACATGTACATCCAAAGATCCTACAATGCTTGACACTCGGCCTTCTACCATAAAGAACCTCATGAGGAGTTTTACCATCCAAGGAAGCACTTGTCCATCTATTACATAGATAGTTAGCACATGCTAAAGCTTCCCCCCAAAAAGACTTAGCAAGATTAGCATGTAGTCTCATTGCCTTGGCACATTCACAAAGGGTTCTATTCTTCCTCTCGGCCACTCCATTCTGTTGTGGAGTCCTAGGACTAGACATCTCCCTCTTAATCCCATGTGCTATACAAAAGTCTTTGAACCTATTTGAGGTGTATTCCCCTCCATTATCAGATCTTAAGCATTTGATCTTTGTATTGAATTGGTTTTCCATTTCATTCTTGAACTTGACAAATGCAGCAAACACTTCATCCTTACTTTTAAGAAGATAGATCCAAGTATACCTACTAAAGTCATCAATGAAAGTTGCATACATCTTTGCCCCACCATTGCTAGTTGTACTAGAAGAATGAATATCAGAATGCACAAGTTGAAAAGCTTCTTTAGATCTAGAAGTAGATCTAGAATAAGCAAGTCTATGAGATTTGGACAAGGCACAATGTTCACAAACACTATTGTTTGCAACAAGACTTTTAGGGATACCAAGAACAAGCTCTTTCTTTGCCATTACCTCCAAAGATTTGAAGTTGGGATGGCCCAACCTCTTGTGCCAAACTTCTTGGTTTGTCAATTGCTCCCTAGCCATACATCCTTCATGATTAGAGATCACACATGCATCAAGCTTGAAAAGTTTACCATGCCTCCTACCTTGAGCAATCAAGGATCCACATTTACTTATCAAACATGCATCTCCAATGAACTCCACATCAAGTCCTTTGTCAATCATTTGACTTACACTAAGCAAATTCTTAGTGATTGAAGGAATGTACAAAACATTTTCAAGATTTGCTTTCCTATTTGTTGAAAGGGAAATAGGAATAGTGCCTATGCCTTTGATGTCACATTGACCATCATTTGCAGTGTAGATGATGTTACCTTCTCCCTCATAAGACAATAAGGATGTAAAGTATTCCTTATGTCTTGTCATGTGAGATGAGGCTCCACTATCAATCCACCAAGGATCATTATCATCTATGTTGGCTAACAAACTTGAAGTCATAACAAGTGATTCACATGTGTTATGTTCTTCCTCATCTATTGTAAGATTTCCTTGCCTCTCTCCTTGCTCTCTTTTCTTCTTATAACATTCATTTGCAAAATGACCTTTTATCCCACAATAAAAGCACTTGAACTTTGACTTATTGTTCTTAGTAGAAGAGGAAGAGGAAGAGTGATCATCATGATCAAAGTTACCACCTTTGGACCATTTCCCTTTGCCTTTACCTTTGCCCTTGAATTTGCCTTTTGTGAAGAAAGCCTCTTCACCTCCACCTTGCAAGGATGCACCATCAAGCTTTGATTGCAACCTATGTTCTTCAGCCAATAAGATTTCTTGCAAGTCAACCACACTTGGCAAGACTCTTTGAATGGCAAAACTTTGCACAAGGTTAGCATGTTCATTTAGCAAACCATTCAACATAACTTGGACTATTTCACCATCTTTTATGTTCTCATCAATGCATGCTAAATCATCACTTAGGGACTTAACTCTCAAGATAAATGCATGAGCACTTTCACCCTCTCTTTGCCTACTAGAAAATATTTGTCTCCTTAGGGTCAATACCCTAGATGTGGACTTTGATTCAAAGAGCTTCTTTAAGGCATTCCATGCCTCACTTGCACTTTGACACTTTCCAACTTCCTTGAGAAGTTCATTTGTAACATTCATTTTAATGATATGAAGAGCCCTTTTGGCCTTCTTATCAAACCTTTGTTGCTCTTGAAGTGTGAGAGGTCTCTCTTCAATTTTTGCAACTATGTCCATGAGTTCATTCAACTCAAGTAAGGACTCCATCCTCACTTTCCAAGTAGAGTAGTTTGATGAACTCAACCTTTCACTAGACTCTAGCATGATCCCACCATTGGAAGCCATGATTCTAATGTTTCTTCAACTTTTAGGTTCTGTCCTAAAGCACTTAGCACTCACTTTTCTCTCAACAAATGATAGATAAAGAGATCTATGAAGATTTAGGACCCTAAAACACTTCTATCTTGAACCTAGATGGTTTCCAAGCATAGAAAGGAAGATTGAAACACATGCAACACTTTGCACACACTAAGAATGGATTACAAAATCAAACCAACCTGAACACACTCTTGCTTAAGCTCTCAAACTTTCCAGCAAGTGACCAAATCAAGTTATGGTGTGAAGAGTTACTTGCATTCTTAGAAAATACCCAAAACTAGGATGCCAAGATTACCTAGTAATGAACAAACTTGATCAACATATGATCAACACACTAAGATATTGATTCAACCTGTAAAACCACATGTAAACCACACTTCTAAAAGTTTATAAACTCCAGCAAGTGATAAATACAAGATTTAGAGGTGAATGAATGAGCACACTTAGTGAATCACAAGACTAGCTTCACTATCTTGTCAAATCTTGGTGTTTAGATGTAGATCTAAGATCACTTCACATGAGAATGTTCCTCAACCTGTTAAGAACCTGAAAACACACTTGCATAATGGTTAACACCTTCCAGCAAATGCTCCAATCAAATTACATAAGGAGAGTTACTTACATGCTCAACAAAGTACACCAAAATTTATGCCAAAATTGATGACAATCTTTACAATATGCTCTTCACAATGGAGCTTACAATATGTTCACCCAAAAAAGGGGATCTTTCATCCAAATGGGAGCTTTGCTCAGCCTTTAGGAGAATTACAACTCACTCAAAAGAGCATTTGTCATCCACTTAAGGAGAAGTTTCATCCACTTAAGGAGAGTGTTCATCCAAGAATGGAGATTGTCAACAATAGGATTGAAAAGAACATTGTTAGTATTGAATATGCACAAGCCTCACAATCACAAATGATTAGGTGTTATGATCTGATCCAAAATAGTTTCTTTTCAGCCTCTGATCTTCAATAGACCTGAAATATGCTTTTGATCCACAAGTTCAACTCACAAAACAAAGGTTAGTAAGATTTGATCAACAAAGCAATGCAAAATCATGCTAGAACTTGATCAAACATCCAAATATCACCAAAAATGGAATACTTACTGTAAATAGAAGCCAACCAGCTCTGATACCATGTGAAAAATACAGATCCTAAGTGGATCTAAACTCCAAGATCATTGGCTTGAATGCTTGCACTCCAAACTACATAAGCTAGGAATTGGCAACACATTCTATGCTACCTAGAATGCAAAGAGCTTGATCAAAAAGCATTTACCACAAATGGAAACTTCCATAAACATCAAGTGCGGCCCAAAATAGCATTATACAGTCCATAATACATCAGCCTATCACTTTTGGAAAGCACCTAAGATCATACACAATAGCTTGAAGACAATACACACAACAATGCTCTCAATGGAGGAAGAAACAATGACAATGATCTATTGATCTCAATGAAGCATACAAAAGGTTTCTCCAACCTGTTCTCCACGACTTCCCTACTAT
The DNA here is from genome assembly GCA_029204225.1 of Diphasiastrum complanatum. Lineage (NCBI taxonomy): Eukaryota > Viridiplantae > Streptophyta > Lycopodiopsida > Lycopodiales > Lycopodiaceae > Diphasiastrum > Diphasiastrum complanatum. The sequence continues at coordinate 80,385,008 of CM055094.1, forward strand.
TTATGGATGAGGAAGATGACTCTCTCTCCTCTCTCTAGAAGGTACTTGACCCTAGATATTCCCTATATAGGAAAAATAGCTAAAAATGGCTTATATGACCAAAATACATCAAAATGGTCTCATTTTGAAGGGTATGAAGTTTGACACTTCATCATACTGAAAAAATACAGTAAATAAAAACATTGTGGCCTGGTTCACACGTGTGAAACTCCAGAACCAAAACTATTTACAATTTTAGCCAATTTAGGCCTCAAACTAGCTAGGAAATGTTGACAATTTTCACACAGCTTACATAAACCTATGGCAAGTTAAAAGGCCTATGGCTACTCTTAGAAGGGTAATTTATATCTCTCACTTTCTATTTATTCTAGTGCAAAAAAATTCTGGTCTTTCGTTTTTTATTATTTTCTCCCTATGAACCTAATCTCTTGGAATGTTAGAGGCTTGAATTCTCCTATTCGATGCTCCTTCCTTTGCCATCATTTTGACACTTTGTTTCCACAAAATACCCATCACAATTTAAAATGTTCAACTCATTTTGTGTCGCAAGGTGTCTTTTTGGACCATCCACAAATCCTTAACTCTAGTTTGTGCATTGACAATGTTTGCATTGATAATCCACATGCAACGAATATCAGTAGCACAAAACCACATATGTTGAATGCATTCTCCTTTGTTGTTCTTCCTTCTACCACAAAAACTAGGTGCCACAAATGTGGAGATTATCTTATTGCAATGACCTCGACCCTCAGCTTTCATTCCCTAACAATTGTGTTTGCTTGAAGAATTCAATCAACAAATCGCTTTCCAACTACTTCACTTGTCTTTCAAGGACCGCTTCACACTTTTGTAAATCCACATCTATCAGTCATTGGATGCCCCTTTATGATTAGCAGCAAAACCAAAAGTCCACCCTCTTCCATACATTGTGGACAACTTAGTGAAATTGGTTGTGGGCATGAATGCTTCGTCCTTGTCATCCAACATTTGCAACAACACACTATGTTTTTTCTTATGTTATTCATGAAATAAAAGTAGTAGGAATGCTCTTTTCCAAGCAATGGAGTGTTAAAATTCACTACTCTAGCTTGACTAGTTTTAGTCATATGACTTGTATATAGTTAGATGGTCATGACAATAGGGGATATTAGAACTCAAAAAGGGCCCTTTGTCAAGATATTTTTTTTGACTTCGCATGCTTTCAATGCTTAAGTGGCCCAATCAATGGTGTCCATTTGTGACGAACTGTAACAGTGGTTGACGGACAGAAATTGCTTTTGCCTTTCCCAGGAAAATTTTGGTGATTTTCAAAAATCCTGCAGGGTGTGAAAGATTTGAGATCCATTAAGATCCAAACCTACAATATTGATCTTGAATTTAGAAACAAACAGCTCACCAATCTTGCCAATGTAGAAAAGTCAGCATCTACACTAGAAATAAGATGCAAACTCTAATAGATCTTGATCACTCATGAACCAAAACATAAAGTACTATTTTTTTTGTACAATTACAATAAGCTACTGTATTTCACATGTGTGGATCTGAAAATAGCATTTAATGATCATTCTACACACAAAATTGCAAGATATCAAAAGTATAGTGCACCAATGGATAGTAGAACCCAAGAGAACCATGTATAAGCATGAATGAAATAAGAGAGAGAGAGAGTATATCCTCTCTTCCCATGAGTTACGTCCTTTTATATTACGTCCAAAACCTAAATTGCCACTTCATTTCCTCCAATATGAAAAACCCTACTATTTTTAGGACTAGATTCAATGTACCCTACATTCAAATTTGAATATACTCAAACTCGACTTCTACACTATTTTTTTATTCAAATCTATAATTACACATTATGGGTGTCCTCTTGGATTGGTCATTGATCGTCGTACTCATTTTCTTAATGATACAATTCGACTACTGACAACATATTTTTTGATCAAACACAAGAAGACAACCCCTTATAGTCCGAAAGCCAACGGATTAGCTGAAAGAACAAATGGAATATTATGCAAGATCTTGAATAAGATTACTGTTGCACATGCTACCTTTCATCATCTGCATGGTTTTTATCTTCATACCTATGCATCTCATCAAAGATTACATCCTTGCTTATGTGAATCTTGTTCATTACAGGATCAAGACAACTGTATGCCTTCGTCCTCTCATCATAACTGACAAAGATGAACTTGATTGCTTTGGCATCAAGTTTTCTTCGCTCCTCCTTTGACACATGTGCATAGGCCCTACATCCAAAGACACGAAACTTGTCGATTTTTGGCTTCATTCTTGTGAATTCCTCTTTGAGAGTCACATTTGGAACTGCAACTGTAGGACTTCTGTTTTGCAAGAATGTTGTCGCATTGCATGCTTTCGACCAAAGAGAATTGGTGAAGCCCATTTGCTTCATTATGGAGTGTGCACTCTCCATAATAATTCTGTTTTTCCTTTTAGCTACATCATTACTGTGCGATGTGTGTGATTGTGTGAATTGTCTTTTGATGTCGTGTTCCTTGCAAAAGTCCTCAAAATCATCAAATTTGTATCTGTCCCCTCTATCTGATCTGAGCACCTTGATGTGTGCATCCAGTTGGTTCTCTACTAAAGCCTTAAACTCCTTGAAGCGAGCAAAAGCATCAGATTTCTTCTTCAAGAAATAAATCCATCTCGTCCTAGAGTAATCTTTTATGAAAGTCATAAAATAATAGGCTTTCCCCATCGACATGGTCTTCATTGGGCCGCACAAGTCGCTGTGAATAAGTTCCAGCGATTTCTTAGCTCTTGTAGCTCCCCCTTTCTTGAATGTTTCTCTATGATGCTTTCCCATAACACATCCTTCACATATGGCATGATGATCATCCTGTAGTGTTGGTAATCATGTTACCATCTTCAACTTCACCTTCAATCTTAAGCTCCCATAGTTTAAGTGACCAAGTCTTTTGTGCCACAATTCAGATTGTGATGCTGTTGAGGTAGCCAAACCATATTCACCTAGTTTTGCAGCATCCAACTTATAAAAGCCACAGTTACTATCTCGATAACCTTTCACTACCACCTTATAGTTGTGGTCCATATCCTTCATTAGGCATCCATCCTTGACAAACTCAACCTTGAGAGGTGACTTGCCATCACACCAACGGAAAGCAAACTCTTTTTGAGTCCAAGAACATAAAGCACATTAGGAATATTCTTGATCTTACCATCAAAAAATTGTACAAGTACATTGTCGACACCCTGTATTTGGCATTCCTCCTCATTGGCTTGTGTCACCTTGTCCCCATCATGGATTGGCGAGAATTTCTTAGACCAATTGCATTTCCCAGTCATATGCCTTGTGGCATCTGAATCTATGAACCATTTGGCACCATCATCAACCTGGGATGCCAATGCCGATGAGAAGACACTTGCCACATCATCTTCCCCATCATCTTTGGCGATGTTGCCTTGTTGCTTCACTTTTCCCGCCTTTATGTTTTCTTTCTTCTTGTAACATTCACGTGCCCAATGACTTCTCTGCATTTTTGCACCTCATAGACCAGCGCATTATTTCATGCTCATATACTCTATTTTCTATTAATCAAAGAGTGCAATTTTGTCCACACACAACTGTTGTCCATTTTGACTCTATGTATGTTTTTGACCCAAGTTACGATCTCATTTCAATCAAAGATGCAACAATGACAGTTATCTACTATGTACATAGTGATTAAGCTTCAAAGCGATGGCTATCTAATATAGGATGAATTAGGTAGTAGCAAATAATCTTTCTTAAATAGTAGCTCGCTTCTATAAAGACAAGACAAGTGTTTTCAAAGCCAATGCTAGATAGATCGGTACAAATCATCTTGTGTACTCTGATCTTTTTCAAGGTCGCTTTTGCTTAATTTGAAGTACTCAATTTGTCTCATGTTAATGATGTATTTCACTTTTGTTTTTTTTGCAATCACATTTTTTTGCTTCATCTTTTTTTGCTTGCTGACTGCGACACTACATATCCTTGTACATGTTTCTACTTCCTGTTGCCACTATCCATTCTCTCTGTGTAGATCAATGCATAGACTTCCTACATAATATCAAAGCTTTGTCTATGACAACTCTATGTTTCATTCCCATTTCTAATAGTTGTACCATTTTGTTAAGGGACTTGACCTCGGTAAAATCAATAGTAATCATCTTCCTTGAAATTCGTCATTCAAGTAGCATATGCATCGTCACACAAACCAACACATAGAGGATTTAATTTGGATACTAAAATTGTGACAATTTGGGAAGCAATATTCTAGATGGTCATGATTTTCTTGTGAAAAATTGCCTACATTGGCAAATCTAGCCATGTAGAATATTGTATATTTTGTCAATATTTTTTGTTAGACACTTGAATGGCCAAATTGCCAATTGTCAATCCACAACTAATGTAGGTTGCCACGAGTCAAGAGGAGTGGTTGTGTCCATTTGGTAGTGATTCCTACTTTTTGGGATCTAGACCATGATTTATGATGAGATTTGATCCTACCATGCACCTACCAAGCATGACTCTTGGATCATTTCCACGCTTTCCCTGAAGCACCCATGTCCCAGCAATAAAAGAACCGGCAACAACGCCCCTTCACAACAGTTGCAGCCTAGCGCCGAGGGACCGACACTACTTTGGGCCATGGACCCTGTTGTGGGTATTTCCTGCACAATAATGAACAAGTGGGTCCTACCACTTGAAATATTGTTGGCCAAGCCTTACCTAGTGGGCCCCGCCACAATGTAGTGCACAGTTAGATTAATAATAAGTGTGAGGGCACTGGCATCTTGCGCGTGTAAGCCCAACCCAATGAGCATGCAAATGCTTAGGTAGAACTTGAATAAAAGACTTGGGGCCTTAGTTAGAATAAATTAATTAAAACGCCCAAAGTCAAGTTCATAAGGTTCTAAGTTAAAAGAGAATCTCTCAAACTCACATGAATCATGTGAGTTTTGGCCCTTTTCCTAATGAACCATTAGATTGAAGTTCAATTAGTTTGAAGGGCTAGGATGCCATTGTAAATAGGCCAATGAGAGCCAAGATGGCCCTCTCTCCTCAACTATATAAGGAGGCCATTTCCCATTGTACATATCTTCATCTTTCTCAATAAAGCTCTCCTTCTCTCTCTCTCTCTCTCTCTCTCTCTCTCTCTCTCTCTCTCTCTCTCTCTCTCTCTCTCTCTCTCTCTCTCTCTCTCTCTCTCTCTCTCTCTCTCTCTCTCTCTCTCTCTCTCTCTCTCTCTCTCTCTCTCTCTCTCTCTCCAAGGTTGATTGGTGCATAGCTATGGGTAGGCGCTCGAGCCCCTATAGCCCCAACCATCCTTGGTGAACTCTCTTCCCTCTCTCTCTCTCTCTCTCTCTCTCTCTCTCTCTCTCTCTCTCTCTCTCTCTCTCTCTCTCTCTCTCTCTCTCTCTCTCTCTCTCTCTCTCTCTCTCTCTCTCTCTCTCTCTCTCTCTCTCTCTCTTTTTTCTCCTCTCTCTAGACTCTCTCTCCTCTCTCCTCTCTCTCATCACTCCTTCCTCCCTATCTCCCTTCTCTCTCTCTTGCTATGCAGGTGTGCACGGGCGGCTCCCAGTGAACGGACCCCTATACTACAACCGACTACAGCGTGTAAAGTCGGATTTCAGTTTATGATCAATGCTCTGATTGACTATACTTGTTTTCTATCAAGCTGCTAAACTAGATCTTGTTTTCTGATGACTAGTATCTGATAGATTGTTTAACAAGCACACAATCAACCTTGTGGATCATTCAAAGATCCATTTATGGTCCTTAGTACTATACTTTTTAACATGGTATCAGAGCCAAGTACAAGGCTATTGATCAGTGTTTGAAACTAATCCAGCTTTAGTAGGTTTTTGGTGCAAAAAACTAGTATTGGAAGGGCGAGCTGGTATCTTGGAATTGGTGAGGGGATTTGATTCCAAACTTTTTGTGGATCAAAATCCATACTGTTCACACGTGTGGGAAACTCTGAACCAGCATTTAAACCCCATATTCATTGGATTACTGTAATTTCATTTGGTGTCAATTTGATGTAACTTTTGGTGCAAATCCTAGGATAAGCTACCAAGATCACTTGCCATTAATTAGTTTTGGATTTGATTCATGATAACTAATCAATCTAGGCTGATATCATACTTTCTTAACGTGGAAACCAGGTCTAGAAAGTACATCAAAGTGAAATAGAGAGATAGAGTCATTCTATTGTTCAAAAATAGCCCAGATTGGCAAGATTTGCTTGAGAGTAGTTTTCACTTCATCTTATCTTCATTCCAACTTTGTGAGGGAGTGATAGAACTGTGATTACAAGTCCATCTGTTGGATTAGAACTCAACATTTGAGTGAAACACTGCAAGTTAAAAACCTTTGTGAGTTTCAAATTCAACCAAATCTATATCTTGTGTGTAGAATTTCACTAGTAAGATGGGATCAGTGGGAGCCTACCTTCTAGAAGCTAGTCAGAGGTTAAATTCTACCAATTATGCTATTTGGAAAGTAAGAATGGAGTCACTCATGGTGCTCCAGGATCTTATGAGTTTCTAATAGATGATGAAGATGTCGATTGACTTTTTTAGTTCTAATGGCATAAAGAGGGAGTTGTCATGTCCATACACCCCTCAACAAATTGGAGTGAGTGAGAGAAGAAATAGATCTCTTCGTGAGTGTGCTAAGGCCTTAAGGCTAGATGCTTCTCTATCCAAAACATTTTGGGGTGCAGCAATAACTTGTGCTAATTATTTGTGCAATAGATTGCCAAACCAAGCCATTGGAGGAATCACACCATTTGAAGCTCTATATGGAGAGAAGACCAATCTCAAGGATCTCAAAGTTTTTGGATCCACTTTCTATGTACACCAATCCTTGGATACGAGGAAGAAGGATGATGCAACATCCATCAAAGGCATCTTTGTGGGATATGGTGAGAATAGCAAAGGATATAGAGTCTTCAGTCCCATCAGTAGCAAGGTGATAGTGAGTAGAGATGTTATTTTTGGTGAAGGACATGCTTGTGATTTGGATGATAATGCTACTCATAATCTTGATGCCAAGGATCATGCTAGGATGGACGAGGAGCTTCCAAGTGAAGAAGAACTTGAGGATCCACCTCAAGATGCAAGAACTCCAAGAACTCCAAGAAGATCTACAAGGGCAAGGACCGAGCCATTGAGGCTCACCTATGATGGTCAAGGTGATTAAAGGGAAGGCTCATCATCTTTCACATCTTGTACCTTTCTTACTTCAATGTTAGATGAGCCAACATGCTATGAAGATGCTTGTAAATCTAAACTCTCTATGTATGGTGATTGTGATTGATTCCAATGTAACTAAGCTTTGGCACACTTTAAACATTGTCTACATACCGTACTACAGCCTCATTTTCACATGTGTGAAGTCGGATCTCAGTTTATGATCAATGATCTGAATGTCTCTACTTGTTTTCTATCAAGCTGTTAAACTAGATATTGTTTTCTGATTACTAGTATCTAATAGATTGTTTAACAAGCACACAATCAACCTTGTGGATCATTCAAAGATCCATTTTTAGTACTGTACTTTTTAACATTTCTATCAAAAACATAAAAATATTTCCAAATTACTTTCATCATGACAAGGTTTCCACACCACCCAATTTCTACAAAAAGCCAAAACCTTAGATCTATTCGTAGAACATTTCAAAATATGTTAAGTTTTTCATGATATCAAACTTAATAGAAATGGACATATTTGGCATTGGAGCTATTGCTCTATACAAACTGCATGTGTAACCAATGAGTTTTTAGCATCCATTTATGCTAGGATATGTTCAAATAATGAATATATGATACGATCATAGTTAACAATACCCAAACATAAGTAATATCAAAAATATGTATTGGTATAGAAGAGATGTCTTCGACCTGGTCTTTTATATTCAATAGGTCAATGTAAAATTTTGAAGCCTCGAATATGTTGAGAAAATTTGTGGAAAATAAAACTTCATTCAAGGGTTATTCTAGATGAAAAGGGTTGGCCCAAAGGCTTGTTAACAGATGGTTTCAGGAGAATGATCTAAAATTGACGCTCAAATCATAACTTGAAGATAGGAATGTGCTTATTTTTCATGGAATCATAAACATGTACATTTTGTAGCTCACCATCTAGATGTATTACTTGTTGAAAATCTCTATATCGCCATTTAATGTCATGACTAAAGTCTCTTCTTGAATCTCCTCCACTAGTATTGAAAGACCTTAAACAATCTATGTCATTCAAAAAACTTCACGAACCAAAAAGGGGTCTAGCAAAATCAATTCCTACCATGGATAAATGATGTGAGTTAATCTTGGACTAAAAATTATTGGAATTGTACTAATATTTGAAGTATTAGAATCCCAACATTTCTAGTACAAGCCAATGAGCTATATGTTAACCATCAAGATGGGTAACTTTGGTCATATACGAACCTAAAGGTCAAACCCAACAAATATTCTAAGACACTTTTAATCTCATTATTGATATGTGACAAACATGAAAATCCTCTATAGAATGCATTTGGATTATGCATCATGCGTGAAGTCAAAATGTAGTTACTTACGCAAGGATTTATTTATGCCATTGACTTTTGAGCTTGATTATTATACAATTCTTGTGTGGAGGAGAATAGAAATCAATGTGTCTATGGGTACTATTGATTGTGTTTTTTGCAATTAAGTACTATTTTTTATTTTTAAAAAGGACATTCTAGTTTAATTGAATATTTTAAAGTTGGGAGACATGGAAAAATTGCAACCCTCGATTATAAAGAATTTGGCAATACTTGTTAAGTTTGGAAACTCAATTAACTATCATAGGTGAATGAAGTTTTAGTAATTGTCTAAAATCTTATTATTAGTTAGCATGATTCTTATATGAAGAGACCTCATATTCAAAAAAATTGTTTACGTAATTAATGATAATAGTGTTGCATGTCTAACAACGACCAATGTTTGAAGTAACCTTGGCATGTATGTGCTTTGATGACACTAGTAGGTATGTTTCAAAAAATTGTTGGAACCACAATAAGATTGAAAGAGGTGAGAGGTGGTAGCAGGGACACCCCAAAAAAGGAAATTCTCTTTCAAAGACCAATACTCTCTATCATCAGTCATCTAAGTTGCATAACTTGTAAATACATAGATTTACATTAGACACATACTTTCAAGACACATGTCATATTGGGATAAAACCTTTTCATTGGGAGTTTAAAAAACTATTCATTTTCTCCCCATTGACATGACACCCTAGAAGTTTATGAGTATTCCATATTATCCAGTTTCTATACAATTAAGAATGATATACCATGAACTTTTCTTGCATCCATTTCAAATCAAAGCTTTGGAGCGTGCTTCTAGAAAAGTTGTCATGATATCTAGTTTCTTTTAAGTGCTTACAACCTTTCAAAGGTTATGCATAAGGCATCCTACAAGTATATAGTAAACTGATGATTGTATTAATGTGGAGACATTTTTCTATTTTTGGTATGAATTATGACCATCTATTGTATCTACTATTTTGCTTTCTAAAAAATCACAAATTCATTATCTGAGAAGCCGAACCCTCCATATGTTCCTATATGTGAAGATGGGTGTACTACTTGGACAAGGATTTCTTGCGAAGTTGATTATTTGTTGATCTTGCCAAGGTTTCCCTTTATTTAAAAAAAAAAGGTATATCAAGCTAATCTAAGGGAATTGCTCAATTTCTTGGTTGTAACTTGAAATTGCCAAATCACATTAACAATCATGCGTATCTCTAATGCCATATCTAGAGGACCAAATTTCTTAAAGATGTATTGATTAATTAGGCTCCATGACCAAAGTACAAGGTCCCTTTATTTTTTATTGCATATTATTCCTAAAGTTGTTATTTTACTTATTTTTAATCATTCATATGTTGGTTCTACTCAATTCTATCCTTGTTTTGTTTGTGATAATGGTACTCTTCAATCATGATATTGTTTACTTTGATATCCAGAATTATGGCAAGGTCAAAAGTATTTATTCTCTACACGATAGTCGTCGTACATATGTATAAGGTTCATAAAACCATCCAGTCTTTCCGAGCAAAACAATGATATACTTTCTTTGACTTCAAGACTTGATAAATATATGATAACATCATTTCTTTAAAATATAAAGTGGAGCTTATTGTTGATTCTTCCATTTGTTGCATGACATATTGCACAAATCTAGACATTCTTTAAAATAAAGTGGAGCTTATTGTTGATTCTTCCATTTGTTGCATGACATATTGCACAAATCTAGACATACTTTTTTTCACATTTTGTTTGATGATGCCAACATTTTCTAGCATTGTTGGAGCCACAACATACTTATTTATAACAAAACGTGCTAAATTGCTCAAGGGAACAAATGCATTTTCTCCAAATCACCATCTTACAATGGGAAGAGTTAATCTTCAAACAAACTTCATATGAATAATCATGAACTAGTTTCATCATATGTTGGAAGGCATTGCACAACTCTTAACATCTATTTTACAGGTTTCTGAGTTGATTCTGTTCTAAAGCACATCAATTATTGTTTAAAGAGCTATCTCACTACAATCTGGTGCCAGTGTTTGTTTGTGATACTTGAGGAGCAGCAGAATATCAAGTGCTGTATTGATGGTGCGTAGTCTTTGTTTTCTATTCATTCTAGTGCTCATTATCTATGTGCTCATGGCAAATGTGCTCATGACATTTGCCATGGGCTCATGGCAAATGTCAAAAAATAACTCTTTCTACACCTAGGCCACTGCATACATGGCATCAGACCTGCCAAGCCGTATTGTCACAAATCAGATCTGCCACACGTGTTGCAACTTCGTTGACATCGTTGAGGTAATAAGATGGAAACGTATGTTCCTCTGTTAAGTTGAAGTACCATGGTGCACAAACAACAATAATGCTAAGAATTCTCAACTATGTATGAAATGTTTCATAAATTTGGATATGGGACAGTCCAGAATTTATACAGTGTAAACAATTGCCTTTCAATTACCTCATAGGGTTGTTAGATTATATCCATCAGTCATAGAATTTTGCATTAAATCCTTTAGTTATGTGTACCTTATGGACTTCTGTGACATAGTGCGTGTACTTTTTTTTTCTTTTGTAATCAATTTTCTTAACATTGAACTTTCTCCAGCTAAATTGGATATATCGGTGCTTGTGTTACCGAATATGTCAACAAGTTTTATAAGCTGCTATGTAATACCATGGCCTTTCCCGGATGGAACTCTATCTTGTTGTAGAACGAGCATATGCCATTATTTATACACCTGGCTGGCATCTGATTTCAACTGTTATTAGTGGGATGCATTTGAGGGTGCGTACTTCAGCAGTAGTGCCAACTGCAGCAAATTCTAACGCCAATTGAGAGGAATATTTGGCTCCTAGCCATAAGGCCTGATGGGGTCTTTGCAGCCCTTGGCAGCTGACTGCCTAAACCCAAACCGACCTCCCCTTGCCAAGTACTGCTGGTGGAAAATTTCTGCTCTATAGAATTTTTTGGCGGGAAGGATTTCTGTCACAATTTTACTCTCGAATGTGTTCTGATGATTTTCCAGGGATTCTATGACCGTCTTCTGCTGTTCAGCTGTATAGTAGTATATGCCAGATCTATGTTGCGGTCGGATATAATGACCCTGTAAGCAAAACCCACAAAGAATTCCGTTAGTACCAGCATCCAGGGAATGGTTAATCATGCTCCTAATCCTTAAATACAAGGCCTAAATTTCGCAAAAGAAAATCACCTCCAAGTATTCATGTACGCTATCCAGAATACAGAGCTGATAAAGGAGGCCTATTTAAGCAAACCTTATGTTCGAGTGCTGTTGGATCGTGACAAGCCCAGAAGACCTCGAGCAGGCTTTCATAGGTGCACACCTTGGGATCATAAACCACCCTCACCACCTCACAATGCCCTGTGTCTCCTTCACATACATCTCTATAAGTAGGGTTGTGCAGGTGGCCTTGAGAATAGCCAGCTTCAGTTTTAGTCACTCCTGGCACTCTCTGGTAAGCAAGCTCCACCCCCCAAAATCTGCCTGCTCCAAATTGAGCGAACTGCTGGTGAAACTCTGGAATATCAGCATCTGGACCTTGGGGAATGGAGGAATCCATCATATTTAACTGGGAGCTGGAATTGCCTCTTAATCCAAGCTTAGCCAACCATCCTCTGCCCTTTGCCATCCTGCAAGCAACAGCCCACTTATCTTACTCTCAAGCCCACATTCAGCTCAGAAGCTAATAGATTGTTGTTTCTACAGCAGCAAGTAAAGATGAGAAACCCAGGAGTAAATTCTTCTTGGATCTTCAAGGGAAGAGTAGCTATGCTATATATAGCCACATCTTATGTCACTACAGTGCAAGCGTTACATAACCAGTACCTGATGTCATTGCATTCATTGTCAAAACTGGAGAATTTGAATCAACATTCCTCAGACCGACTCAGGACTGAGTAGTGAGCAGACCCCTGGGTCTGCAAGGCCAACTGTCAGATCCACTGAAGAGTTTCCTGAAGCTTCTCTCCAAGATTCACTTTGACATCGATCCAAATACAGACTTTGGGTGCAGATTGCAGAACTTAGAAGGAAGCTAGAGGGCTCACCAGGTTTTCAAAAACAAACCTTTCAAGTTCCTATGGCCCAGGCCCCACGGCATTGCCCATCAGACTCCAGGTCTGGACTTTGTACGGTTAAATGTGAAGAGCTAACTACACCTGAATTAAAAAATGATGTATTGCTGCAGAGTCACACGGATCAACTAAAATATGAGTATTTTGCTGCAGAGTCAGCCGAGTCAGTTAGCTGTCCAGAGGCAGATCAACTGCCCGGATCCCAGAAAAGATGTGGGCAGTTAGACACAAAACGAGATTTGCGGGATTTGATCCATCCTCAGCTGATTTCTAAAGTCAGGACTGACTGCGGCTGAGCTCGTCATCAATCGAGAATCCACACGTGGGACATACATGTGCCCTAGAAAGTGGGTTTCAAAACCAGCCCCACCTATATTTGTAATGCATTGTGGAATGCCACAGCTTTGAATTGTGATTGGAGCTTAGGGTTTTAGAATCAAAACTAGGTTTTGGATTCAAAAAATGAAAATCAGAGTTTTAGTGAGAAAATATGTGTGTGTGAGAGAATAAATAATGATAGACAAAATGTGTTTTGGAGCTTCTCATTGGTCCAGTTGAATTTTAGAGAGAGAACATTGCTTTTAAAAACTTCTAGAAAGAGAATTTCCTAGGGGAGAGAGAGAGAGAGAGAGAGAGACCGCTTAGCGAGAGGAACAACTTTTTTGAAATTTTAGGTTTAGGGTTTAGGAATGAGAAATAGCAAGAGAGAGACTGAGAAAAAGAGAGAGAGAGAAATATACTCTTGAAAAAAACGAGATTCTTAACCATAGTTTTTGTTGTTGTTGAGAAGGGGCTTGAGAAATGAACGTGATTATTAGTTGTGAGCTGTCACATCCCCATTAAGGTTCACATTCAAACCAGTGTTGGGCGGGTATTCATATTTTCAATACGAGCCGGCTTGCTATTATACTTTTAAATACTCGGGCATGAGTATCATCATGTTTGTAAATTGGTGGTTGGTTTCAACCGGCCTAGGTATTGTAGGTGTGATACAAGCCGAAAATAAACCTGGGTATGAGTATTATTTTTTTTTTATAAAATTAGCCATTTTATAAAGGGTAGTATGCATCTAATAAAAAGCATGACTTTTTTAAATATAATATGCATATGATTTTAAAGGCCAATACTTTGTTAGTGCCCACCAATGTCTTTGGGACACCATGAATAATATTTATCACATATGTAAATTTTGAAAACCAACTAAAAATGGATACTATATTGATACCATGTTAAATTTGAATTTTTTGCCCCTGATCCGGGTATCGATATGTGCATTGATGGGCTATAACCAACCCGGGTCGAGTATCGACCGTAGTATCACAAAATCATATACCGGTCGGGTATGTTCTACAATACCATTGTTGATATCACCGCCCGACCACCTATATACCCGCCCAAAACTGATTTAAACCTTATTACCTTTTTGTTAATACTTTTGGTCAAAAGAAAACGTTCCAATGTTTTTTTTCATTCAGGAGATTAAGCATGTGTGTGTGTGTGTGTGTGTGTGTGTGTGAGAGAGAGAGAGAGAGAGAGAGAGAGAGAGAGAGAGAGAGAGAGAGAGAGAGAGAGTAAAATACAATGGCTTGATGTATTTGTACGAGCTGCTTTGATTCATGTTTGATCAAGTTCTATTAGAGTTTGCAAAAATTGTTCATTACAGCATTAATGACAAGTGATGAGGCCAAGGATACCTGGTACATTGATAGTGGTGCATCCAAGCACATGACTTTAAGGAAAGAGTGGTTTTTCGAACTCAAGGAAACTGACAATGGTGATGAAGTTGGACAAGCTGATGGCAAATTGCTATCTCTTAAAGGAGTTGGAGTGGTACTAGTGAAGTTAGCCAGTGGGAAGATAAAGTAGATAAGCAATGTGCAATATGTACCTGGCTTAGCAAACAATCTACTATATGCTGGGACGATGGCTGATCAACAACTCAAGGTTGAGTTTGACAGTGACAAATGTCTTGTCAAAGACATCAAGAATCACTACAAAGTGATTGCTATAGGAGCTAGAGTCAACGAGAATCGACTCTACAAATTGAATGTGAGATCTTTTACTCAAGCTATGGTAAGCACTGTTGATAGTCGAAGTGATCTTTGGCATCAAAGGTTTGGTCATATTAGTGCTCAAAGCTTGCAAATCCTTAAAAGAGGTAATCTAGTTGTTGGATTGCCTGATATCTTTTTTGAAGGAAAAATTTGTGAGGGTTGCTATTGGGAAAACAACATAGAGAGAGATTTCCCAAAGATGGAGCAAGAAGAGCCAATGGCATTCTTGATCTTGTTCATATTGATATGTGTGGACCAATACAAACTAGGTCCATTAGTGGTTGTTACTATTTCATCACATTCATTGATGACTATAGTAGACATATCTGGATTTATTTCATAAGCAAGAAATCTGATGCTTTTGTCAAGTTTAGAGAGTTCAAGACTCTAGTTGAAAAACAAACAGATTGTTATATTAAGACCCTTAGATCAGATGGTGGCGGTGAGTATTTTTCAACAGAGTTTATAAATTTTTGCAAGGATCAAGGGATCAAGAGACAAACCAGTACACCCTATTCACCACAACAGAACGGAGTTGCAGAACGGAAAAACATATCCATTGTGGAGATGGCTAGGGCAATGCTTAAGAGCAAGGGTTTGCCAAAATACTTTTTGGGCAGAAGCATGCAACACAACTACTCATATCTTGAATCGGTGTCCTACGAAGTCCGTGGAGGGTAAGACACCTTACGAAGCTTTTATTGGAAAGAAACCTAATATTTCTCATTTACAAGTATTCGGTTGTGATGCTTACGCTCATGTGCCTGATGAAAAATGAAAGAAGCTGGATGCAAAGGCTGTTAACTGTATTTTCCTTGGATATGATGAAAGAGCCAAGGCATATGGGATGTATGACACAGATGCACAAAAGATCGTGATTTTAGAGATGCTACTGTTGATGAGATGGGTCAAAATGACCAAATAAAATTGACAAATTGATCCCTTTGACGATAAAGCTAAAGTGCAAGTGAAGGAAGAAGTTGGTGTCGACATGGAAGAGCCAATGGAAAAAGATAGGGTTAATAATGAGATTCCTAGGAGAGTGCCTAAGTGGTACTTGTCAGTAACAAGTCATGCTAATAAGGGAGATACTCCCGAATCAAGTGAGCAGGGAGAGCTTAGAAGATCAAGTAGAAATCGAAAACCTCTTGCAAGATTAAAGATGAATCTAGGCCTAATGGGTTCTATGCTCAAGGCTCAAGAACTAAAAGCTTTTGATAAAGCAAAGGAGCACAAGGAGTGGCGTGAAGCTATGGAAATAGAAATGGAAGCTATATCGAAAAATAGGATGTGGAATTTGGTTGAGCTACCTGATGGTAAGACGCCTATCACTTGTAAATGGATATACAAGATCAAATATAGAACTGATGGGCAACTCAACAAGTACAAAGCACGGTTGTTTGCGAGAGGATTTGAGCAGCAGGAAGGTATTGATTTTGAGGAAACCTTTGCACCCGTAGCTAAGATGGTAACTATATGTTCTATCATTGCTATTTCTGCTTTCTATGGTTGGAAGATCCAGCAAATGGACGTTAAATCTGCTTTTCTTAATGGAATGATGGATGAGGAGGTGTACTTAGTACAACCTCAAGGATTTGTTGAGCCAGGGAGAGAGCATCTCGTTTGTAAGCTCAACAAAGCTATTTATGGATTGAAGCAAGCACCACGGGCGTGGTACTTGCATTGATGAACACTTCAAGCGAAGGGGAATGGTAAAGAGTGATGCTGATCCTAATCTTTACATTCTAAGACAAGATTCAAATATAGTGCTCATTGTGTTGTACGTGGACGATTTGATTATTACAAGAAGTAATGAGAGCTTAATTGATGAAATAAAATCAGATCTTTCCAATGCTTTTGACATGAGTGATCTAGGATTCTTGCACTATTGTCTTGGCATTGAAGTATGGCAAAAGGAAGACATGGTCTTTCTTACACAAAGCAAATATGCACGAGATTTGCTTTATAAGTTCAATATGCAGGATTGTAAGCCTTTGAGAACACCTACGGATGTCAACATGAAGCTTACTGCATATGATGAATCTGAGAAAGTGGATGCTTATTTGTATAGACAGCTGGTGGATAGTTTGATTTATTTGACACACACACGACTTGATATTTCTTATGTTGTTGGTGTTGTTAGTCAATTTATGCAAGATCCTAGTCAAGCACACTGTAAGTCTGCTAAACATATTCTTAGATACATTTGAGGGACATTGAATTTGGTTTGAAGTATGATCAGCCTGAAGCGCCAATGTTGGTAGCTTATACAGATGCCGATTGGGCCGATAATATTGATGACAGAAGATCTACCAATGGTCATACATTCAGTTATGGTACAGCTGCAATTTCATGGAGCAGCAAAAAGCAACCTACAGTAGCCTAATCATCGACGAAAGCTGAATATCGAGCACTCAGTAATGCTACACAAGAAGCGGTATGGTTATGAAGATTGCTTGTGGATTTAGATCAACCATAGGTGGATGCGACTACTATATCTTGCGATAATCAAAGTTGCATTCACCTTGCCAAAAATCTAGTTTTACATGCTCGAACCAAGCACATCGAAATACACTACCATTTTGTTTGAGAGAAAATTCTTGATGGAGCCATTGATCTAGTTTTTTGTAAATCTGAAGATCAAATGGCAGATATTTTTACTAAGTCATCAGGTAGATGTAAATTTGAGAGGGTTCGTACTCTATTAGGAATAGAAGAATGTAATTTTATCATTGAGGGAGAGTGTTAGAAATCAATGATAAATTTCATTGTTACTATTTATGAGGTACATTAATGTTGACAGCTGTGACCAATTGTCATTAGGCATAGGGTAGTCCATTAGTCTACTCGTAGGTCTTCTCTCTCTATCAGGGGTTCAAGGTTTATTTGTACATTTTACATTCAGTATGTTGTAGAGTGATAGTGTGATTGTGCGTGTTCTTCTTCTGCCTTCTTGTGGTGAATGCTTATGGTGAATGCTTGATGTTGCATATCTGATTGTTGACATGTATCAGAGATTTGTCTGTAGATAGATGACCTAGCAGATTTGCTAAAAAAAGTGAGAAAAAGCCACTTTTTCAAGTTGACCAAAAATCACCGTTTCTCCATGGAATTTCATGATTGAACACTCTGTAGACTTGGAATCAGTAGGGCAACCCTGCTTCAGGCATCAGATTGTGCTCAAATTGATCCAAAACTGAGTTTGATCAGGCTGAAAATGGCCAGGGTAGGCGTGATCGCAAACAAAGAGGAGAGCGTGGCTAGCGCGCATCCAATCGAGCTGAAATCGTAGTAGCTCGAGGGAGTTGGTGTCCCAAGAGAAGAGTTCGGTGCATGTGCAGGATGGTGACCACAAGATAAGCTCCTTTGTAGATCGACGGTGGTGATCTGGAAAAGGGAGCACCATCGGATCAAAACTAATCGTTGGATCTCCTTAAATCCACTTGAATTTCAATGGAAGGGGCATGAAGTGAAATTCACATTGCAACTTCATTAAAAATTTTCAAATTGAAAGTTGAGTTGGGTCCCAAGTTCATGAAAGGTGAAGTTTCTTCACTCTGAAAAAAACAGTTCAAAAACTAGAAAAGTCCCTATTTTTGGGCCCTTTATCCGTTTTGACCCAAACGAAAGGCTATAACCTCCAAACGAAGGGACTCGGACTGTATCTGCAAGTATAGTACAACAAAACAAAGTGATTGCAACAGAGAAAGTGTTCAAAGTGCACCAAAAGTGATTTCACCATTCCATTGGGCATGTAGTTTGAGAGTTGACGACATAGTGCATCTCGGAAGGCGACGCCGATTTGGCTTTCAATTTGGTGGAAAAGCGTGGGTGGCCTGGTAAGGAAAAAAGTGCAGGTCATTATTTTTCACTTCTGACATCACAGTTGGCCTCGACATGCTGCTTTTAGTCTACGACAAAAGTTTCAAGCAGTTTTGCGATGACAAACATGGGAGAGTCCATTTTGAGTGAAAGTAGCAAATTGGACATGATTTCCAACTATGCAATGTGGAAATTCAAAATGAAAAACATACTGATGGAGAAAGACGTGTGGGAAGTCATTATAGGTGATGAGAGAAGGTCGCCAAATGGAGCGACAATCAAAGTGTTTGACAAGAAGGTGAGGAAGGCTTTGACCTTCATTAACTTGTCAGTGAAGGATCACATCATTACCCACATTTGTGATGTTGTTACACCCAGACAGGCATGGGATGTGATAAAGGAGCAGTTCAAGACGTCAAATCCGTCAAGAATCATTTTTCTGAAGTTAAAACTGAATAGTGCCCACATGGAACAAGGAGAGCACATTCAGACTTATATGACCAGAATCAAGGACTATGAGGGATGAACTGCATTCTATTGGTGAGCGCATACGTGATGTGGAACTGGTGCACAATGCATTGTGCGGCATTACAGAACCCTATCAGATGTTTTGTGAGCGAAATAGCATCAAGAGAAAGATTGCCAACCTTTGACGAGCTCATAGGAATCTTGATGCAGGAAGAGCAATGGCGAGAAATGGTGACAGCTTGATGTCAAAATACTGACGATCAGGCACTTGCAACATGCCAAAAACAAGGCAAGGGCAAGGGCAAGAAGAAGTCTAAATAGCAATTTGCCATGACTCAGGAGGATGAGGGATCTTCTAGTAAGACCAAGAAGAAAGGCAAGTGCTTCCATTGTGGTAAAAAGGGCCATTGGAAGAGTGAATGTCAAAAATTCCTGGGCGGAACAATGCAAGAGGAAACCAAAGCAAGAAGGTAACCTTGTCGATGAGGGTGAGATTGAAGACTCTAGCATCTTCATATTTGCATTGTCATCTAATCAAGATGATCAGGGTATATTGACTCGGGAGCCACAAGACATATGATAGGTAACAAGGATTGGTTCAGTAGCTTGAAAGTGTTGGATAATGGAACGTCCGTTTCACAAGCAAATGGGTGATGTGTACAAGATCAAGGGGATAGGCACCGTTTCAATCCAACTACCTGATGGCAAAAGCAGGATGATCAGGGAGGTACTTTACGTACCAAGTTTGAAGAAAAATCTACTTTCTATTGGAGTCATTACTGATCAAAAGTTGAAAGTAGAATTTGCTCATGATCGTTGCTTTGTGAAGGATGTGAACCAAAAGTTCAAAGTTATTGCGGATGGAGTAAGGGAGTCCAATACTAAATTGTACAAGTTGAATGCTACAATCAAGGGACACTTGTCTCATCTATTCCATCACAAACTGAGTTGTGGCATAAGAGGCTTGGTCACTTGAACTTAGGAATCCTCACTTTGATGAGGAAATTGGAAATGGTAAGAGGATTGTCTACCATAGAAGGCCACTTGAAATCAATGTGCAAATCATGTGTATATGGGAAGCAGCATTGAGAGAAGTTCAATAAAGTTGGTGTTGCAAGAGCAAAGAACATCCTGGATTTGATCCACACAGATTTATGCGGGCCTATGAGGACTATGTCCTTAGGTTAAAGCCTTCTATTTCATGACCTTTATTGATGCTATGTCATGTAAGACATGGATTTACTTCTTGAAGAAGAAATCGGATGCATTTGACAATTTCCAAGAGCTTAAAAGCATTTGTCGAAAATTAGACAGGTAGGAAGATCAAAGTTCTAAGATCAGATAGTGGAGGTGTAGTACAAGTCTAATGACTTCAATGATCTTTGTGATCAATGTGGGATCAAAAGACAATTTATACAAGCTCATACTCCCTGCTCTCAAAGGTGTAGCTGAGCGCAAGAATCGTACGATTGTAGAAAGTACCAGAATTATGCTAGTTGAGATGAAACTACCAAAAGATTTTTGGTCAGAAGCATGCAGTATGGCAGTCTATCTTCAAAATAGAAGGCCTACCATCTCCATACCAAAGATAACACCTGAGGAGGCATTCATGAAGAAGAAGCCAAAGGTGAACCACTTGTGAATCTTTGGATATAAGGCCTTCGTATACATTCCTAAGGAAGAGAGACCGTAAACTTTATGTGAAAGCTATCAAGTGTATATTCCTAGGATATGATGATCGTGTGAAGGGCTATAGATGTTTTGATCTAGTGGAAAACAAAATCCATGTAAGCCATGATGTTATCTTTGATGAATCCAAGATGTAATGAAAACGAGGATGATGAGAAGATAGACACATCCAGTGGAAAAGATGATATAGTGAGGATACCTCCCTAATGATGATCCATTCATTGACTGCCAAGTGATGAACATGAGGATACATCTCAAGATACTACTACTCAACCTCAAGAAGCAGGTTGGAGAGGTAGAGATAAACCTTTGGGCTGCGAGAAGGATGAAGTTGCAGGTGACAAACGCAAGGAGAAGGATGTACCGTGGGATACATTTTCACCAGGAAGATAATCACCTGATAGGAAGTTCCCTAAGGGGTTTAGAGATTGTTGGAGAGCCGCGACATGGATGACTTTCCAGGATCATCTAACCAAGGAGAGCTAAGAAGGTCAACAAGAGAGAAGACACAACCTGAAAGATACAAAGCAAATTATGCTCTCTTATCTAGCATTGTTCAAAGAAAAAAAAACCTTTGACTTATGGTGAAGCGAAGGATGATGACATTTGGGTCAAGGCCATGGGAGAGAGATGGAGTCAATTTCTAAGCATAGCACTTGGGACTTAGTAGAGCCACCAGTTGGCGGAGAAACCCATTGATTGCAAATGGGTATATAGGACAAGTACCATGCAGATGGAAGTATAGCAAAGCACAAGGCAAGACTGGTGATCAAAGGGTATGCACAAAGTAAAGGGATCGACTATGTAGAGACCTTTGCGCCAGTATGTAAATGGAATACTCTACGTCTACTTATTGCTTAGCTTCACATTTTGGTTGGCCTTTGGCATTAGATGGATGTGAAATCTACTTTTCTAAATGGTGAGTTAGAAGAAGAAGTGTTTCATGGATCAACCTGAAGGCTTGTAGTGAAAGGACAGGAGAATAAAGTATGTCACTTGAAGAAAGCGCTTTATGGTCCTAAACAGGGCACCACGTGCGTGGTATAGGCAGAGATTGATGCTTACTTTTGTTCAAAGGGGATGGGAGGAACACATTCTAATCTAAATCTGTATGTGTTATGCTTTGATGTATGGTTGCTTTGATTGCTCTTTGTTGGGAGAGAGGGAGGAAGAATAAATGATGAACACGAACGAGAATGAACTCGAACAAGAAACGAACGAGAAGCGAACTCGAACAAAAAATGTTCGTGCGTAGCGGAATGAACTATATGACTCTCATCCATAAGTATGACTATGCCTATCAGAATTAAGAGAACTTTAGTGATAGAAATCACAGTCATTCTAGATTACGTAGCCAAACATTTAATGGATGAAGTGCTAGAATGAATAATTTGTTCGCAAATTGCAAGACAAATTATCTGTCGTGATGATTTGCGAAGAGCTAGACTGTGCTCGACTGATAATTAGTCGTGAATTATTCGTGAAAGACAAGACTAAAAGTTGATCGTCTATTACTAGAAAGAGCAACTAGACAAATCAGACAAAATAAAGAACAACCATAACAATATTAACACAGATCTGAATGCAAGAAAAAGAGCTATATCAGATTAAGTATATCATGTATACAAGTCAATAATGCGGTAGAGCACAAGACTGTAGCGGACAAAAACCGCAGCCCTACGAAGCTTATTTTTCTGTAATGAGGAATGAAACCTCCTTCACTTATTCTAGACTTATCTTACTTCATCAGAATTCATCATCATAGAATACGCTGATGGTATCCAATATATATATGTAATATTACAGGTGTGCAGATGCGAAAGTACAGAGTGGATGTGTTGTTTGTAGGATATCGTGGGTGGCTGCAATCGTTGTCAAATTCTGTTAGCGCAAACTGCATGGAGTGAGCATAAAAAGGGTGCGACGTCAGCCAATGCTGAAGTGAACGTTGGTGATGATGCAAAAAGTGTGTCACTCTTACGAATGGCCTTAGGATAAAGATTACAGGGTGTGCTTATCTTGTTAGGGCACCTTTGGCATTCAATAAGGTAGTGTCCCTTTTCGCCTATCACCATGACCCTGTGTAAGAACACAGTGTCGCAATTCATTCACCTTTTCTTCGTCTGTACAAATTGTGTGTAGAAAATGCAGACTGCGTTGACAACGTTAGAAAAATATGCAGCATGAATGGAGACAAATTAAAATTGGGATTTAAGAGAGTAGGAGGAGTAAATCCAATACCCCCCTTAATCTGGATCCGAGAATGCCTTGATCTTCAGACTTAGCAATGCACAAAATCTGTTGTGTGCATCAACACTGAGTGCTTTCGGTAAAAATGTCTGCAACCATGTCTTGCGTTCTGTAGTACGTTAAGCCACCTCTCTGGTTGCGAACCTTGCCCTGAGTAGTGATATCTTATCTCAATGTGCTTACTCCTAGAATGAAATCTAGGGTTGGTGCCTATAAGGCAATAGTACTTTGGTTATCACAAAAGAAAATTGTAGGGCTGTACTGATACAGATTGATGTCTGACAACAAATTTCTCAACCAAAATGCTTCCTTAATAGATTGAGAAGCAGCAATCTATTCTGCTTCAGTAGAAGAAGTGTGATAGAGGGTTTGCTTACGACTGTTCCACGAAATAGGACTGTCATTAAAGAAGAATGTAAATCTAGATGTGGACTTACGATGGTCTGCATCTCCTCCCCAGCTTGCATTAGAATATCCACTGAGCTGACGAGGAGTGTCGTTGCTGACATCTCCATAACAGATGCATTGGTCCATGGTAGCTCAAATATATCTCATGACTCGAATAATGAGCCTTCCAATGGGTAATTCCAGGATTAGCCATGTATTGGCTGAGTGAGTTGACCAACAAAAGAGATATCTGCCCTTGTACAGACCACTTGCGTACATGAGAGATCCGAGTATCGATCGATACAGATATTCTTCTTCATCTGCTCCTCTCTTTGCTTTGTCTGGGGACATTGGTCCTTTGACAAATGCAGGCCTGAATCCATTGGTGAGTGAGCTAATTTGCAATTCATCAAATTGTATATGTTAAGAACATTATGAAGATACCCTTGTTGATACCATTGTGAAGATACCTTTGTAACAGTCGATTTGCTCTGTCTCTATGGATTTGAATTCCAAGATAGAAGTGAGCTTCGCCCAGATTATCATGTCGAATTTTGAGAACAGCATCTGTTTTGAATCCTTGACCATATTGGCATTGTTGCTGAAGAGCAACATATCATCAACATACAAGGTGATGATAATGAAAGATTGCAACACTGACTTTGAATAAACGTTGCAATCAACAGTGCTTGGTTTAAATCCTTGTTCAATGAGGAATGTGTTGATCCTCTGAAACCAAGCTGACAAACTGTTTCAGGCCGTACAATGTTTTATGGAGTTTATAGACATGATTCTTCATGCCTTCCAGAACGTATCCTTCGGGCTGGATCATGTAGATATTCTTGTATAACTCCATTCAGATAGGTTGTTTGTACATCGAGTCAAAGTGGGTCGACGATAGACATTCCTGAGCCAGAAGCTCGGATTGTCGTGTCAATGGCAGGTGATGAAGGTTCTTCTTGAGCAATATCCTTGCCTTTGAGGTCGACGAACTGATTCTCAATAAAGACTGTATCCCGGCTATACAAGATTTGCTGGGTATCAGGATCATATAGCTTGTAGGTGTTATCAGACGAAATATATCCGATCAAGATGGTCTTTAGACCTTGGAAGTCCAATTTTTTTCCTTGTGTCCTTTGGGATCT